>JANAVB010033244.1:0-46877 GCA_029216955.1 Iris pallida | reverse complement strand
GATTCGAATCTTTCCACTTTTCTTGAGGACCGGTACTATGTTGGCGACCCAGTCAGGATGATGTTCCTCACGGATGAAGCCGCTGGCTATCAGTTTGTTAACCTCAGCTTTAATGGCATTCATGACGTCGGAACAAATCGTCGCTGTTGTTGTTTGACTGGTCTTGCGTCCGAATGGATGTTGAGTTTTGAAGTGCAATCTCGGGTTTAGTCCTGGCATATCTTTGTAGCTCCAGGCGAACATGTCGATGTATTCTCTGACGAGTTACAGTAATGATTCTCGCTCTTCATCTGTCATTCTTGCTGACGAAGATGGGCTTTGGAGAGGACTCATCACCGAGATCGATTTATACAACCTTATCCTCGGTGGGAGGCTCTCTTTGTTTGAACCGTTTCTCTCATTACGCATCTAGTTGTTGTGCCCACGGCTCTAGCTCAAGAAGTTTGGGAATGTCTTTATCTTCTTCGTAAGCGTCGGCAAATGTCATATTGACGGACCAGACTTGCCTGAGCATGTCTCCAATACTGACGTCTGAATCAGAAGTTGGTGATCCAGTTGAGTGTGAATGCCAGTCGCATTCCTCATCTGAGCTTTTAGGGGTTGTTGCAGGCATAACATACCCCAGTCCGCATCGGGTCTTGTTGTAGTAATCCTGTGGTTTCCCGGCCGGGACTGGTAACTGTAAAGGTAACCGCCAACCAGTGCCGTAGTTCAAGCCTGGTGTAGTCTCCAGATCATACCCCTGTCTTTGTATGAGGTACTTGGATTGGGAGTTATACATAAAGGGGCAGTCTTCTGGCGTCCGAATCGAGATCGACTTCCTCCACGCTGAAAGGTTGTGGATCATTTTTTCGGCCGAAGATGATTGGATGATCCCCTCCCTCGACTATGTGGTAAGCATCTTCCACTGGAGTAAGTGGGTTTATAGTGTAGACATTTGTCACCAGCATGTGTAGGTAAGTGCCTATACCGTGTTCCATAGCATACATTGTACAAAGCTTATTAAGCTCGAGGTAGTTCAAAGACAGCCCTTTATTGATGAAGTAAGGTATCTTTTCCAGTGGGATTACATCATCTGCGGATGGTGCATCAGTATAAGCAGCGACATACTTGGCCAGTTCTGACTCTTCTTCAGCTACCCCCTGTGTAAATGAGGACTGAGAGGGTGACTTAGGCAGCTTAATCATCAGGGGCTCCATGGATGGAGCAGAACGCAGAGTCGTTGGTGTACTAGCCACCCCCAGATTGGTGGTCGGTGCTGGGCGGGAGTTGTTGGCTGGCTATCAGTCCCTGGCTTAGCGTTCGGCTGCCGATTCATACTGGAAAGACGGATCGTTATTGGCTTGACAGAGGGATTGAGCTCCTCTGCTTGTTGCTGGCTAGCTTTAGACAGCCTGATTGTCAGTAGCTCTGTCGTGGGTCTTGGCACTTGGCCAGACCTTGGTAGTCGGATTACCATGCGTTTCTCCTGTGCAGAGAGGCTAATTGCGTCCTTACGCAGAGTGGCTGTAAGGGCGCAGTTATGCCAGGCTTACGGCTTGGAGGTAGATCGTCAGAGGTTCTTCTAATCCAGATGCTGCTTCAGTTTGAGCTTGAGTATCTCCTTCGGCGAGATGCTTTTTCGACTTCTTATACAAGCATGAGTCTGAGTAGTAGGATTCGACCCCTTTGAAGGGATCGATGTCGGCAAATTCTGTTCTCACGAAGCCGTGCTTGTCGATGTACTTGAAGCACTGGTACAGTATGGAGGGCACGATCATGTAATCGTGTATCCAAGGATGCCCCAAGAGAATATTGTAGGAAGTGTCCGCATCTATGACATAACAGTTACTTCTGACTGAAGGTCGTCGATTTGGCACTTTAGGCGAATCTTTCCGATCGGGTAGCTCATGCCCGAATTGAAACCGCTGATGGCGGTGCTTGTTGGCGTCAGGCGATGCATTGGGATACGCAGATGGTGTAGTAAGCTTTTCGAGATGATGCTTATGGAAGAACCGAGATTAATATACATCCGATCTACCTTGATATCGCCAATGTACCCAGTATAGTACAGAGGGCGATCGTGCAGGTTGGCCTTGATGAGCATATCTTGCGGAGTGAAGACAATATTCGGCATTGACCCTGTACAAGCGCTGTCCTGGAGATCTGCAGGCGATCTTTCCCTAGTGAGGTTGGACTGAGCTAGATATGCATCTGCATTCTGAAGTGCCTCACTTAGTACGACGCGAACATCTTTGGAGAGTCTCAGGAGTTCGTATAGCGATAGTTTGGTCGGTGTGTTGGCCAATTGCACCAAGATGTCAAAGTTGTACGACCTCTCCAACCCATGAGGCATCTTCCTTCGGAGTGGTTTGTCGAAGCGGGTCTCCTTCGGCCTAGGCTTGTCGGTCGTCGAAGGCTGCGAAGGTCCGGGAGCATCAGCGGCTGTCGGCTGATGGTCCTCAGCTGAGTTACCCAGTGGAGGTTGGGTTTATGTGCCGAAGCGGGTAACAACAGCAGTAGCTTCCTCGACCTCTGTCGAGATCGTGCGACATGGTTTGACTTTCCCATTCTTCTTCTTGCTGGTGGAGGGAGGTACGGACTGAGTCACCTCAGGTACCAAGTCTGGATGGACCCACATAATCTTCCCTCGTGATGTGGTAAGGGGCACTAGACCAGTAGCTTGGTCTCGGGAAGGTGGAAGGTTAGCGACCTCCATCCTTGCTCGGGGGACAGGTACTACTCCGTCTTGAGTCTTTGTCGGAGGAAAGTTGTCGAATTGTACTGACACCATGTTGGCTGCTACGGTCACCTCTTCGAAATCAATGGCCAGGGCTTTAGAATCGATGAGATGCTGGATGTATCGCTTCAGTTGGTAGCAATCATGTGTGGCATGGTGGACATAGCGATGATAGTGGCAGTATTTAGGGTTCTCCAAGTATGCGGGACGAGGCTCACGCCTGGGAGGAGGGAGTTGAATTCGTCCTCTTTGGATGAGCATGTCTAAGATGGGTTTAACATGACCATCCTCGAAGGAGTAGGTCATCTGAGGCCACTGCTTTTCTGCTGGCTTTGATTCGGACTTTAGGGCTGTGTCGGCCACCATAGCCTGCTTGCCCTTGTTGTCTCGGTTGCTGGAGGAGTTACCACCGTTGTTGTTGTTGACGTTAGGGAGTTTGCCTTTGTCTTCCCCTTCCGAGATGTGTAATCCTAGTTGGCGGGCTTTCTTTACCTTGTCTTCTGCGCTAGTAGCACTGATGATGAACGTCTTCCAATCCTTGAATTGACTTTCGTCCATCCAGAGGCTGATTGTGGGAAGCAGTCTCTTTTGGTAAATTTCAATCAAGGAGGAATCAGGGTTACCGGAAGGCAGCTTCATCGCGGTTTGGCGAAACCGCTCGATATAATTTCTTGTCAGCTCTTTTTCTCCCTGAACAACATCCATGAGGGTGGACATTGTCACGTCTTGTCCTACTTCGTAGAACCTCTCCAGGAACATACGCTTGAAGCTGGTGAAGGAGTGGATGCAATTGTCTGACAAGTTACGGTACCAGTCGAAGGCGATCCCCTCCAATGCTCCGATAACAGCCGCGTAAGGATGGCGTCATCATGAGGCAGATGGTCGATTGTGACTTTGAAGTAGGTGATGTACCTGCTTGCAGATGTCTTCCCATCGTATGGATTGATGTGGAATGGTTTATATTTTGGTGGGAAGGGAACATCTCTCCACGCAGCGGGATACGGTTGTCGTATCCTGAGGTCTTGGCAGTTTTTTTCGGGCATAGAACATGGCCCGGAGCTCCTGGACCTCTCTTCTTGCCTCCCTGGCCTCATCTGCAGTGGTAGAAGCCGATATTTCAGAAGGATTACTGCCCGAGTTTGGTGCAGCTGAGTTCGAGTCTGCATTGACCGCGGGACCCAAGCTTGTTTGGCCAGGCGTTCTTCCTTGCAGAGTTGGAATGGCCGCTTTGATCTCGTCCACAAACTTGACCAAAGCATGCAGTATGGCCTCCAGAGTGTCGATGCGTTGGCGATCACTGGGGCCCTCTTGGTTGCTATTTGTCATGAACACCGTCCTCACATGATGAGAGATGGAGGGAACGGTAGAGGACGTACCTTCTGAGTCATACCCTTGTACAGAGAAGTCTTCCGGGTATGTGGGAATGTTCTCCTCTGGTTTGGACTCAGAAAGAGTGGTACCCCCAGCTTCAGAGCTTGCCTCGTCTTGGGAGTTGGGGACGTCCTCAGGGACGTCGGGGTCTGCTGCATCTGTTGGGTGAACCGTTTTTCCTGGATTGTCTTCTTGGAATACCAGATTGTCGTAGATGTTTGGAGGAGTGCTACCCCCGGCTCCGATGCCTTCAAGTGTGGCAGATTTCGTCTTTGAGCGGGTACCTTGGTAAACTCCTCCTATAACGGTGGTAGACAACCGTTTAGAAGAAAGTTTCTTGGTTACGCCGGTTGAAATTTTCGGGCTGGAGACATTTGTTTTCTTTCCTCTACCGCTGCCAGGAATCTTCAGAGCAGAATTTCAAGAGGCGACGAGAAGCGCCCCGTCTTCTGAGCTTGGGTGTTGTAACCTTTGGAAGACAGACTGTCGGTCTTTTTGTACTGCTGCCTTGTTGCAGCAGCAGTTGACAATGACTTGGGTGCATTGATGTCCTTGACAGGACTCTTTGCACGTCAAATCTTCGTCTCTTTCCTTGCGCTTGTGAAGAATCACGTTGCACAAGTCACCTACTTTGTGGGCTGGGGAGTCCTGAGTACATGAGTGTGTTGGCCTCCTGCCTGCTCCCTGATGTGGGGGTAGCGCGAGTACTTGCCCCTGATCCTTGTTGGGAGATTCTTGATAACTATCCCGTTCGTTGGCCGCCGGGGGCTGGATACGGGTAGTTCTGTACAACTTTCTATCGGGTCCCGAGTAATAGTCAGCAGGACGCCCTGTTGGTCGAAAGTTGGGACAGTCGACTGAGCTCGCCGAGCCTGCGCTGCCCGAGACTTCTTCCTTCTAGCACCTGAGAGTGCGTAGTAGGAAGAGTCCAAGCTGGTCAAAACAGAGTCTGGCATATGCTTCAGAGAGCCTCCATGGTTAGGACCGTACGAGAGGCGGTCAAAGACTGACCATGAGCCGCATGGAGTAGATGGTATGCGGCTAAGATCGGTGGCCGTGCAGGCTGTCTGCATGCGGCTGGTATGTGTAGCCGTACAGGCTGTCTGCATGCGGCTATCCTTTGTGGCCGCATGAACTTTCTGTATGCGGCTAGAAGTTATGGCCATACAGGCTGTCTGCATGCGGTTGGCAGTTCTGGCCGCATGAGTTTTCTTTATGCGGTTGACAGTTGCGGCCGCATGAGCTTTCTCCATGCGTTTGACAGTTGCGGCCGCATGAGCTTTCCCTATGCGGTTGGCGCCCTTATGCGGCTTGGATTGTACAGAGTTCCTCTTTGCCCCTGCAAGTCCACATCATAGTATTTTCTTCTGCCGGACTTGGGGACAGCAGAGTCCTCTATGGTCTGAAGTGGGGCCGCACGCGAGGCTTCTCCGCTGTCTCGGGAAACAGAGATTACTTCTTTGAGAGCTTGAGGAGGAGCAAATGATTTGGGTCTCCACTCCCTGCGGGCCTTCTTCGTGCGGGCTCACTGCTGTACCGGGCCAGCGCTTCCGTCGAAAAGTATTTCTTCAAACGCCTGCTGGTCGAACCGGGCGACCAGCATTTGTTGAGTAGAGCCAAGTTTGGCTGCGTCTGATTGCGTCACTAACTCCTCAGCCGTGGAGAAGTTAGTCCCCAGCAGAGTCGCCATCGTGTTTGCCATTAATTATAAACAGAACAATTTATATGGAAGGACTGGACTTTTACTTCACAACACAAACTTGCTCGTACAAAGAAAGCCTAGGGACGAAAACCTAGGTACAGCAGTCTAAGTACGATTGTTTAGTTTTGATTCTGGGGGGTAACGGTAGAGGCTCGGGAAAGCGATGACCGCTCTGCCTTACTCCTTGGACGATCAGACGTAGCCTTGGCTCTGATGAAGAAATGCTCTATGGATGGGAAGACTCTTCTGTGTGCACCTTTTTGTTCCTCTGTGTGTCCAGCCGGGTGGAGAGGATCTCTTTTGCAAGGGAATGGCACCTTGCTATATTCTTTTTCTTTGCTTCTCTGGATCCGATCCTTCTACAAGGGAATGGCACCTTGCTATTTATAGGAGTGGGGTGTGATCATTAGGGTTTGTAATGATTCCCTCCTTGAAAAGTCGGCGGCCAATCATCTGGGCCACTAATCTTGATTGCATTACATCTAGGCAATTGATTCTTGATTGTGCCAAATCTGTATGGGCAATTAATGCTGATTGCAATGATCCTCATAATCTGTTATGACAAGCTCAAATCTCCCGCCACGTGTCCCATTTACTTAATCATAACAAATCTGATTTGATTTGAGTAATAATGGTGATTGTACTAAATCTGGTTGTCAGGATTTGCAAGCTGCCATAACTCCGAGGGGATAAGACAGCCACGTGTCTCAACTTGTCATGAAGATCGCCACGTGTCTCAGCCATCATGAGCGGGGCGTCTGGCAGAGCCGCATGAGTGTGGTCTAAGTGAACCGCATACGGGTGACTCCCAAGTTCTAGCCGCATGAAGGTAACCGCCGCATGGGGACAGCAGCTTTGTGAAGGAGACGGCCACATGAAGTGGGCAGCCGTATGAAGCGGGCAGCCGCATGAAGCGGGCAGACGTATGAAAATTGACAGCCGTATAGGGATGGCAGTCGCATGAGAATTGACAGCCACATAGGGATGGCAGCCGCATGAGAATTGACAGCTGCATAGGGATGGCAGCCGCATGGAGTGAGCAGCTGCATAGGGGTGCTTGGGACTTGACGGATCCTGCCAGAAAGATTTTCTTCTTTTCCCAAGGCGCATGCCATCATCATTTCAGCTTTTATGTCAGAGCTGTCATTCATTGTGTCAGAGCTGTCATCAGAGCAATTAATTGGGAGACTGCTTTATGGCCAGCTGTAGAAGCGGACAGCGTATGGCCACGTGTCTTCGCCTGAGCCGCATAGAGCTGTTGGGGAGTTTCGAGCCGCATAAAGTTCTGAAGGGTTCCTGAGCCGCATAAGACTTCTTCTGTTTGGAGCCGCATGGGCTTCTCTTGTCTTTTTCCATGCTTCTACAGCCCTCTATAACACCGATGGTAATCTGATTGCCAAAATCTGCTCCAAGGCGACCGGAAGACACAAAATCCCTTGCCGAGCCAATTGTCATCCGTCTTCCCAAGACGAGCCAGCAGCCAAGTGTCGATCTAACACTCTCAGGCAAGTCAATATCTCAAGCGGAACCCTTAGTGGTCAAGTTGCCCAAGACAGCATCCCGACCTCTAAGCTCGCAGGGGGTAGCCAAGGAGGACGAAGAACTCGCCAAATACTTGGTTGCATATGTGGATAGCCCCTCTCCTGATAATGTAATTCCTGTGGATAAAATTCCTTATTTCATCAATAAGAGGCTGCCGTTAGACTATTCTGAGTATGATAAGCCTAATCTAACGTATGCCACACGGGACTGTCTAGATGTTAGCCTGCACACACAAGTGACAACCGTCTATACCCCAAATCAACTTGCTCCCATAAAAGGCACTTACTTCCCGGTTCCAGACGGAAGAGGATGGGATCACACAATCATCTTTGGCCGAAAAGAAGATCTTCAATATTTCACCCCACCAGAGTCCGACCTCGGACCCGACACTGGAAGACTACCACTCTTCTTGTATAGTCCTCAAGCCAAATACTTCATGCAAAAGCAGGGGTACGACATGGAGGCTACCTCGGTCTAAATTATGGCAGTGGTCGACGATTGCCTCTACAGCCGTCGACACCGGCAGGGAAACCTCATGATTATTATCTCAAATCTAGACGCGGCCTCGGGTATGTTACTCCACCAATAACGTCCGAAAGTTCTGATGAAGAATGTGAGTGGCACTCTCATTCGTTCGAGTTACCCATTTATGACTCCGATAGCAGTATTGGAGATATATTCAGACAGACATTATCTGTCAACATGACATCTGCTGATATCGAAGAGGAAGACGAAGACCTACTTAAACTACTTGAGTTGGAGCCGTAGGTCCAGCAACTAGATGCACAATGGAAGAAACGTTTTGAACTTCGTGATCCTTCCACTGAGGATGAGGTTATACAAGTTAACCTCGACGATGAAACCTCTCCAAAGCCAATCTTCGTCAGTAAAAGCCTGACAGACGACGAGCGGGAGTCGTTATTATAACTCGTTAGAGAATACATCAATGTCTTCGCCTAGGGCTATAAAGATATGTCAGGGCTAAACCCCGAGATTGCACTTCATAAGCTCAACATTTATCCAGAAGCAAAACCAGTCAAACAATAGCAGCGGCGGTTTCGTCCAGACATCATGAATTCTATTGAAGCAGAAGTAAACAAGCTTATAGCTAGCGGTTTCATCCGTGAAGAGCAGCACCTAGACTGGGTAGCCAACATAGTGCCAGTTATCAAGAAGAATGGGAAAATCCAAATTTGCATCGATTTTCGCAATCTGAATGCGGCGTGCCCTAAGGATAATTCCTTCTTCCGATTACCGATATAATGATCGATAACACGTGTGGCTTCGAGCGTATGTCCTTTATGGATAAATTTTTAGGATACAATCAAATCAAGATGTCTCTTGATGATGAGAAGCATACGTCATTTTGAACGCCGATCGGCGTATATTGTTATACGGTCATGCCCTTTGGCCTGAAGAACGTCGGTGCAACATATCAACAGGCTATGAGTGTCATCTTCAGAGATTATTTGTGCAAGACGGTGGAGTGTTACATTGACGACATCGCCGTCAAGAGCCGCTCTAAAGACGACCACTTACATGATTTGAGACAGTGTTCGACCTCATGCGGGCACACAACCTGAAGATGAATCCCACCAAGTCCTTCCTGGAGGTATCCAGCTGAAAGTTCTTGGGCTTCGTCATTACTTCCCGGGGCATCCACATAGATCCCGACAAAACAAAAGCAATCCTGGAGATGAGTCCACCAAGGAATCTCCGAGAACTCTGCAGACTTCATGGAAGACTAGCCTATATCAGGAGGTTTATATCTAACCTCTCGGGGCGATGTCAACCCTTTACTAACTCATGAGAAAAGGTGTCTCTTTTGTATAGAACGAGGAATGTCAGCGTGCCTTCGATGATATTAAGGAGTACCTGATGAATCCGTCAGTTCTGGTAGCCTCGGTAGCCGAAAAGCCCTTCATGCTCTATGTACGGGCGATGGAATACTCTCTCGGTGCTGCTAGCACAGAATAATGATGTGGGACATGAACAAGCCATTTACTATCTCAGCCGGATGATGGTAGGACCGGAACATAGGTACACCGTCGTGGAGAAGGAGTACCTTGCCCTAGTGTTTGCTATTCAGAAAATACGACACTATATGACAGGACAGACCATCCATGTTGTTTCACGAGTTAATCCCCTCAGGGTTCTCATGACCAAGCCAGGCGCACTCAGTTCTCGTCTAGCCACCTGGGCGATACTATTATCCCCGTATGACATGGTTTTTGTTCTGCAGAAGGCTATTAAAGGTCAAGCCCTGGCTGACTTCTTAGCATCTCATCCAGGCTCAGAAACAACTAGAATTTATAAAGAAATTCCTGATGAATTCGTCGCCTCGAACATGACTTCGCACAATGCTATCTGGCGAATGTTCTTCGATGGTGCTTCAAGAACGGGGCTACAAGGTGATATCGTCGCTGGAGTCGGGGTAGTATTAATTTCTCCTTCGGGATTAGTAGTCACTCGGGCGTATTCTCTTATAGAACCTTGTTCGAACAACGTAGCCGAATATAACGCTCTAGTCGTCGGGCTCCAACTCACAAAAGTGGGGATCAGGTACCTGGAAGCATATGGTGACTCGCAGTTGGTTGTTAACCAGATCCGAGGTTCATACGAGGTTCGCAACGAGGACCTGATTCGCTATTATCAGACAGCAATTGCCATTATTACAACCTTGGAGGGGTTCTTTATAGAGCACGTTCCTAGGCTCCAAAATATCGAAGCCGATGCCCTAGCGGGTCTCGCCACTTCCTTGGCGCTTCTAAATAATATTCATCAGGCAGCATAATAGGCCATAAACTGGTCTGTCCCAGGAACAATCTTCAACTGGGTATGAGTTACTCCGCCCAGATGACCAACGACATACAAGACTGGAGACGTCCGCTCATCGACTTTGCAGTCTATGGAATTCTACCAGAGAATGTGAAGGAAGCAACTTCAATCAAAAGACGCTCCCTCAGATTCTTCTACGATACGGAGATAAAAATGTTATATCAATGATCCTACGATGGGCTACTACTAAGATGCCTGTCAAATGCAGAAGCCAAAGAAGCCCTACGTGAAGCTCATGACTGTACTTGTGGGGCTCACCAACCTGGCCCAAAATTGTAAGATCGTCTTCGCCGAATGGGTTATTACTGGCCCACAATGGTCGCAGATGCAGTTGATTATGCAAAGAAGTGCAAGGCTTGCCAGATCCATACAGATTTCATACATCTGACATCTGAATTCTTGTATCCTACAGTGGCCTCTTGGCCATTCGAAGCATGGGGAATGGACATCATTGGGCCAATCACCCCGCCGTCGTCTAGAGGACATCGGTTCATACTTGCAATCACCGATTACTTCTCCAAATGGGCAGAAGCTATTCCATTGGCAGAGGTTAAGACATCGAACATGATTAGCTTCATAAAATATCACGTTATCTACCATTTTGGACTTCCCCGGAAGATTATTCACGATAATGGCCCGCAGTTCGCAAGCCACGCTTTCTATCGATTTTGTGACAAAAATCGGATTCAGAACATGGCCTCGACTGTAACACCCAGTTTTCCAAATGAGGGTATTTTGGTCATTTTCAAAATTTTAGAAATTAATTTGAATTATTATTATTATTTATAATTATTGTGATTTTTGAGTGATTTTTAGAATAATTGTTTTGGAGTTTTAGAGACTTTGACTTAAGTTGACCTTGTAGACTAACCTAGTGGCTAACCTAGGTCTTGACTAAGAGATTAGGATTTGAAACCTAGGTTGACTTAAGTTCATGAGGATGAACTCATTGGGATTAATTTGGTGAAATTAGAAATTTGTTTAGTCTAAGAATGGCTTGTGAAGTCACAAGTCATAATCATGACTTAAACCAATTAGGACTCAACCAACTAGCCAAAACCTAGCCCTAGGGCCCTATGGCCAGCCAAGAGACAGCCCCCCCCTCTATTTATATCCTCCCAAATTTTAGGGCTAGCCTCTTTTCATTAGGGTTCATCAAGTTTTAGAAGAGGTAAAGTTCCATCTTCACAAATTCATAGTAAATCCAAATTAAGTCCTTTTTCCTTCAAACAAATTCCTATAGGCTCTAAATATGTGCTCTTGCTTGGATTGAGTTTTGACAGGGAGCAAACAATTTGGGGAGTTTTTGGTGTTTTGAAGGATCCTCTTCTTTGGAGCTTTTTGGAGCTTTGGACAACTATAGGTATAATCTCTATTAATGCTCCTAAAATCCTGTAAAAATCATTTTTAGGGTCCCCTAGCCCTCACCCAACTATAGGGAAGACTAACCCTAAGTTTTGGTCTCGTTTCGTGTCCGTATTGGACACGTATCTGAGCTGTGTATTAGGTGCTCGACGAAATGTCCCAAAGGACTGTTCGATCGAGTTTCCTATTCTATTTGAATGGAAAGTTAGATCTAAGTGTCGTCTAGGGTTTCCCAGTGTCCTGTGTGATTTGTGAGTCGTGTCGTGTCGTGGGGAACACGGGACACGCGTGTGCGGGCGTGCGCGCGCGGCACTGTAGCTCCCCTGCTACTCGGGGGCTACTGCACGCTGGACACGCGCCCGACACGAGAAACTTGGCCAGAGGTTAGGGGCAATGGCTGACACGAGGCTCGTCAAGTTTCACGAGTCCTCGTGTCGTGTCGGACACGTTCTTGGTGTGCACAGGGAATAGCTGTGTGCGTGCGTGGGCTGTGTGTTGTGTTCTGATTATTAATCGATTTTAATGTTTCTAAATTATGTTTTAATGAATATTTAGATCCTAAATGAGTAGTTAAATCTCTGTACACTGTGCTAATTAATTTGTTTGGGTTTATATGGTGTTTGGTTCGATTTGTTGTGTGGACAGTGTGTGTTCTGATACCAACACTGACACTGGGTTCTTCCAGTTTCCAAACAATTTAACACCCCTTTCTGTTATGTTTTCTCAAGTTAATTTGAACCTACATGTCATAATATATGTTAGCTTAGCTTGGGCATTCGAATTTTGGCTTGGGTTTGTGTATATAGAAATTGGATAGTTGGGTTGATTCTTCAATGTGTTCACTGTCATTCCTTTAAAGCTGATTTTCCTGTTTAATGTGAACTGATTCCCTCCATTTAAACCTGTGATTTAATGTTCTTCATTTAACTATATGCATTTCCTGAGAATTACATCCAATGTTAGCTAGGCTTTCACATTCGATTTTGAGTTTTGGTGTGCTATGAGATTATGTAAACCTGCTAATTGATGAGTGTGGGCTTTAGTTGTGTTTCCAGTTTTCAAACCTGGGAGTTAAACTTCCCTTTCACTGCTGTGTAAAACCTGGGAAATGGTTGTTGATTCCCTTCACTGTTTTAAGCAAAACCTGAGATGTTCTTTGAACTAGTTCATTTATTCCTTTTCTTTACTGTTAATGTTTAAAAATCTGAGTTTTAGTTCAATCAAACCTGAGATGAGTTTGTTAACTGTTATGGAGAGTGGGTGTGTTCAGAATTCTGATGTTAATTCAAATCTAGTTTCCTTGTTTGATACCTGGGAATTTGTCCCTGTTTTCTTCATTTGCTGAACAGTACACACATGTTTCATTTCTGTCATTGTTCTCTTAGTACACACACCCCTCACACCACTGCCATGATTCTCTTGACACACACACACTCTTACTCTATCACCTCTCTCTCACTCATTGTTCTCACTGTTTTGCCACACACACCTTGTTAACTGTTATTTAGTAAACCTGAGATTGTTAAATGTTTTGTTAAACCTGAGATGGTTTCACCATGCTATTAGAGTGTTCCCTGTTCTTTCCTGGACTGCAATGTGTGTTCCAAAAACCTGGAAATGAAGTTATTTGGACTGTAAAGTTTATTGTAGTGTAACCTGAGTTTGTTTAACTAATTGTCATTCCTTCCTAAACTGTAAATCTGAATGTTAATGTGAAATCTGAGAATGGAGGGAGGAAAGGTTAAATACTGTGATGTGTTAACTGTTATAACTGAGACTTGATTTTATGTTCACTGGTTGCCTTGTCTCACTCTGTTTTGATGCACCACACCCCCTTCACTGTTGTTCCTCTAGCCATTCACACACATACCTGTCATCCTCACACCCTCATATCTGTCACACACACCCACACATACCCTTGGACACATGTACTTGTGTCCCCTCTTAATACACATGTATGTATGTGTAATTATCTTTTGGTATTGTATGTACTCATGTATTAACCTATAGTGTGGTTGGGTATACATTAGCCTATAGGGTGTTTTCTAGTTATATTATTAATGGGTCTATTTGTGTACTAGATGATATATATATATATATATATATATATATATATATATATATATATATATATATATATATATATATATATATATATATATGTATTCTCTATTAGATGTGTGATAATGTATATACATGATACTTTGTGTTTTGATTGTATATAGGGTAAGAGGGTATAGAGGCTATGGGTATACTCTAATTAGAGTACCTATATACCAAGGTATGTATAGGCATGGCCTGACAAGGTATTGCCTAGATTAGCCTAGTTTAACCTAGAATAGACTTGTTAGACTAGTATAGACTTGTTTGACTTAGGGTTGACCAGAGTTGACCAAGAGTTGACTTTGGTTTAGATTGACCTAGATTCATGTAGAATGCATTGGTTTGCATCTTATCATCATTGTAGACTCATAGTGACTTGTGCTGTTCTAATAGGAGCCAGACACCACTCCTCGGACAGTATTTTCATCTCGGACTTTCAGTTAGCAGGCGAGTACATTCTCTGATCCTTTCATACTTACCTGGATTATATTCTTGCTCTAGATTACTCTACATGATGCTGACACGTATCTTCACGGATTAGTACTATATGGATCCTTCCTGAGATGTTATCCCTCTACGGGTGCATCGGGTATTTCATGTTCATGTACTTTATCATGTGCATCAGGTACTCCTTGTACTCGTATTAGTTCATGTTTTTACATGTTCTCATGTGCTTTCACGTGCCTCATGTACTACTCATTACATGAGTTCACGTATCTTAGTTGTATTCATGTGCTTATAACGTAACTTGAATGGATCCTTGTGTACTGGTTGGGGCGGGTGAGTAGAATTGGTTATGTGAACACTATCCCCAGTAGCTGTATAAATGTGCCTTTATTTGTATTCATGTGCCCCCAAGCCGTTTACATAACCATTATGCTCTAAATCACGTAGCCACTTACAGTCTCTACTATCATGTATTTACTTTCAGTTACAAAATATCTCCTGTTTACTCGTACTTCCTTTTCAGCACTTCCTGTATTTTACTCTATTGCATGATTTATACTCCTAACCTGCTATGAACTGTTTTGAGAGATATGTGCTCGTTCCTCCTGACTGGACCTGTTGAAAATTTTACAGTGAATGATGAGGCTCTGGTGTCTATCCCTCTTGGTGCAGCATTAGACATCACTAGTGACTTGGACCTGCTAGCAGTTGGTGTACTTCATTAGTTTAGGGTTGTCTTACTATTTTGGGATTACTGTATTAGACTTGAGATATTCTGAGATGTATTTATTTTAGTCACTTAGATTCTGGATTTGTATCTCGTGATGTTACATTCCTGGTTGTTATCTATCTTTATCTTTCTATCTCATTCCTGTTCTATCCTAGATGTGGTTGAGTTATATTGTGTTATGTCACCCCCATTCGGGGAGTATAACTGTATATTACCCTTATCTGTTAGATGTATGACCTAGGACAGCGTTCTACCGCCGATTCTGCGGCGTAGGCTGGACGTACCCACGTCACGTGCCCTTATTCTAGGGTACGGGTCGTGACACGTTTTTAGTGGTGGCCCATGCAGGTCGAGTTTATGTAGTGGTATTCGAACTAGAGTATCACTACAGCCTGCAGTAGGATTAGATATTTTTAAGGGTACTCAATCACAGTTAGGATTCCTTGAAAGATTCCTGGGACGACCCTTGAGAATCTTATTTAAACTTCAATTTGAAATCCTTTCCCTTGTTTGTTCGCTCTCACTCCTTGATTATTGAATTTGATTTGTGATCGTTGTTGATTTTGATTTTCCTATCGAGATGAATTTTAGCCTGAGTTACGATATTTTCTGATAACATATATTGACGGAATACAGGGATGGTAAAACGTCTACATGATTATGGAACCTGTAGTTTATCGCAGCCATATTAGCTGGCGTGGCGGAAACATGGAGACCTGGCTTCGGATGTACGTATCTTGGTTATGAGATTTGGAATTTCTCGCAGCTATACTAGTCGGCATAGCGAGATTTCCAGACGACATGATTGTAGAGGTGCATACCCTAGTTATGGAATCTATCGTTATTCGCAGCCTTGCTTACTGGCATGGCGAGGACTCTGAGTAACATATTTTGGACAGACGCATATGATTATCAGATTGTATCTTGAGAAGGTTTTAAACATATCATCTCTATCGTACCATTCTGTTGTATAAATTGTACCCCATCATCAAATGACTTAGGAGTAGGAGTATGAGTAGGAGTAGCTTAGCTATTATTATAAGATTGTGTAACTTCTTGCTATAATTTCTTCCTAATACAATGAATTGGTGAGTTCGCTAGACCTTGACTTAGATTGATGTTATAGCTCTGGTTTCAAATAGTTCATTCTTTAAACAGATAGGCAGAACGGATTTTATCATTATTTTTCTTGTCATTGATTCTTGTATTACCCTAAAATATAGTGGACACAGATACTTGCCTGACACGTATGCATACTACACTTGTTTACCAACCTATCTAAATGCATGTTAACATGATTAATGTTAAGTTCTCAAATCCTAGTATTCCAATATAGTGCAGTATCAGTGACTAGTTCTATGCTCTTCATATTAAATTCATAATTTAAATTTAAATTTCATGTTATTAGTTGCTTACATCACTACACATGTATGTTATATACAGGGCTTTATTTCAAAAAAAATTTGGTTGAGTTTTGTGTTGAATTGTCAAATCTGAGACTGTGTACATAGTAAACCCTTAACCTTGGATTCTAAGAGTTTAGTTCAATTGCAGTTTTAAATTGTAATGTTTTGAGCCGTATACATGGTTGTGTGCAGGTATATAATGTTAGGTTCATACTCTTACATGTTAGGTTGTGGTTGTGGTAAACATTGAGTTGATTTTTATGATAGAATTTCTCCAAAATTTTGAAAACTGAATACATGATAACATTTTTTTTATTTTTTTTATTTGCTTTCAAATGCGTAGTTCAATTTCAGATCTAATATGTAATGATGAGCTAAACTGAATGATTGAACCCCTTTATTTCAAGTCTTAACCCATGTACATATGACACTCTACACTAATGTACACAACTGCCATGAAAACCTAACCTTTCATCTCTATGTTATGATCATATAGCTATATAGATAATATATATAGTTCTGTAAACATGTTATAATGTATGTAGATGCATAATTAAATCTTACCTCTCTATACATATAGATATACATATATACACGGTTAGCCATACATGCTAGGAGTAATAGCTTGTGCCTTGTAGATTGCTTAACTAGTATGCCATGAATAGTATAACTTGATAGCTATAGTTGAGACCCAAATCCTCCTATAACACCTTCATGTATATGCCACAAACCACATGACCCTTGCTTAATGTTAGCTTTCCTCTAACACTCTCTCTTCTATATATATTAGATTGTGATTGAATTCAATGCTATTGACTTTCGTTCCTTAAACTTTTGGGTTTGATTTTTTTTTCTTAAATAGTACCCTTTATAGATGATTGGTAGTTGTCTTATTTTATTTCTTGATAAATACCAGTTTTCAGATAGGATGGTAGATTGCTGTACAGCCTTAATGATTGTTGTTTTTTATCCCTTCCAGTATGGCACCCATGACCCGAGCCTGTCGCCTGAGAGCAGCTGCAGCTACTGATAGTGTGCTTCCACCTCCTATTGCTCAGGAGGTAGTGACCCCTCAGGCTGACCCAAGGGTAGTGGCACCTTCCGCCATCGAGGAGGTGTCAGCATCCTTACCAGAGAGTCTTCCTCCACCACCTGTTACTCAGGAGAGAGTGGCAGTCTCATCTGAGACCAAGAGTTCTTCCCCATCTCCTCCTCTGCCTCCAGGAGCAGTACCCCATACCATACCCTCGGCAGGTTTGTTTCCTGACGGAGCTCAGATATCCAGACTTCTCCAGGATGTGTTGGAGACACAGAGAGTTCAGACTGAGATCCTGAAGGAGCAGGGTCGTGGAATCCAACTGCTGTGGGATTTGGTACTTTCAGGAGGGAGCCCAGTTCTAAGAGGCCGAGGAGCAGTGTATACCCAGAGCCCCGTGAGCACCCAGACTATCAGCCTAGACCAGCCTACCCAGTCCAGACTCCTGTTCAGCAGAGGCCAGCTGAGAGAGTGCCTACCTGCCTTCTGTAAGAAGCCTGGACATGTGTGGGACATCTGTAGGAAGAGAAGAGGAGTGTGCCTGTTGTGTGGGTCAGCTGCACACAGACTGCGAGACTGTCCTGCTGCACTCATCCCAGCCAGGACTCCACCTTCGGGAGGGAGTTCCAGCCACCAGACCTAGTTGGAGGTAAGTCTTTGACCTATATCTTAGCCAATCTTTGAAATTGATACACCCTGCCATATTGTTGTATGTTTTGATACCTTGTGATTGCCTAGTACTGTAGTATGTTGGTGTAACTAGATGAGACCCCAAACTGATACTACATGCCATGACCCCATAGGTTACATTTTCCAACTGAATGATTTAAATAGGTTCTGAGATTTTAATTGTGGGGGTTTGACCTAGAAGGGGTACGATCATCTTAATTTCGAGGACGAAATTTTTTCTAAGGTGGGTAGGATTGTAACACCCAGTTTTCCAAATGAGGGTATTTTGGTCATTTTCAAAATTTTAGAAATTAATTTGAATTATTATTATTATTTATAATTATTGTGATTTTGAGTGATTTTTAGAATAATTGTTTTGGAGTTTTAGAGACTTTGACTTAAGTTGACCTTGTAGACTAACCTAGTGGCTAACCTAGGTCTTGACTAAGAGATTAGGATTTGAAACCTAGGTTGACTTAAGTTCATGAGGATGAACTCATTGGGATTAATTTGGTGAAATTAGAAATTTGTTTAGTCTAAGAATGGCTTGTGAAGTCACAAGTCATAATCATGACTTAAACCAATTAGGACTCAACCAACTAGCCAAAACCTAGCCCTAGGGCCCTATGGCCAGCCAAGAGACAGCCCCCCCCCCCCCCTCTATTTATATCCTCCCAAATTTTAGGGCTAGCCTCTTTTCATTAGGGTTCATCAAGTTTTAGAAGGAGGTAAAGTTCCATCTTCACAAATTCATAGTAAATCCAAATTAAGTCCTTTTTCCTTCAAACAAATTCCTATAGGCTCTAAATATTGTGCTCTTGCTGTTGGGATTGAGTTTTGACAGGGAGCAAACAATTTGGGGAGTTTTTGGTGTTTTGAAGGATCCTCTTCTTTGGAGCTTTTTGGAGCTTTGGACAACTATAGGTATAATCTCTATTAATGCTCCTAAAATCCTGTAAAAATCATTTTTAGGGTCCCCTAGCCCTCACCCAACTGTAGGGAAGACTAACCCTAAGTTTTGGTCTCGTTTCGTGTCCGTATTGGACACGTATCTGAGCTGTGTATTAGGTGCTCGACGAAATGTCCCAAAGGACTGTTCGATCGAGTTTTCCTATTCTATTTGAATGGAAAGTTAGATCTAAGTGTCGTCTAGGGTTTCCCAGTGTCCTGTGTTGATTTGTGAGTCGTGTCGTGTCGTGGGGAACACGGGACACGCGTGTGCGGCGTGGCGCGCGGCACTGTAGCTCCCCTGCTACTCGGGGGCTACTGCGCGCTGGACACGACGCCGACACGAGAAACTTGGCCAGAGGTTAGGGGCAATGGCTGACACGAGGCTCGTCAAGTTTCACGAGTCCTCGTGTCGTGTCGGACACGTTCTTGGGTGTGCACAGGGAATAGCTGTGTGCGTGCGTGGGCTGTGTGTTGTGTTCTGATTATTAATCGATTTTAATGTTTCTAAATTATGTTTTAATGAATATTTAGATCCTAAATGAGTAGTTAAATCTCTGTACACTGTGCTAATTAATTTGTTTGGGTTTATATGGTGTTTGGTTCGATTTGTTGTGTGGACAGTGTGTGTTCTGATACCAACACTGACACTGGGTTCTTCCAGTTTCCAAACAATTTAACACCCCTTTCCTGTTATGTTTTCTCAAGTAATTAATGAACATGTCATAATATATGTTAGCTTAGCTTGGGCATTCGAATTTTGGCTTGGGTTTGTGTATATAGAAATTGGATAGTTGGGTTGATTCTTCAATGTGTTCACTGTCATTCCTTTAAAGCTGATTTTCCTGTTTAATGTGAACTGATTCCCTCCATTTAAACCTGTGATTTTTCATTTAACTATATGCATTCCTGAGAATTACATCCAATGTTAGCTAGGCTTTCACATTCGATTTGATTTTGAGTTTTGGTGTGCTATGAGATTATGTAAACCTGCTAATTGATGAGTGTGGGCTTTAGTTGTGTTTCCAGTTTTCAAACCTGGGAGTTAAACTTCCCTTTCACTGCTGTGTAAACCTGGGAAATGGTTGTTTATTCCCTTCACTGTTTTAAGCAAACCTGAGATTTCTTTGAACTAGTTCATTTATTCCTTTTCTTTACTGTTAATGTTTAAAAATCTGAGTTTTAGTTCAATCAAACCTGATGAGTTTGTTAACTGTTATGGAGAGTGGGTGTGTTCAGGAATTTTGATGTTATTCAATCTAGTTTTCCTTGTTTGATACCTGGGAATTTGTCCCTGTTTTTCTCCATTTGCTGAACAGTACACACATGTTTCATTTCTGTCATTGTTCTCTTAGTACACACCCCCTCACACCACTGCCATGATTCTCTTGACACACACACACTCTTACTCTATCACTCTCTCTCTCACTCATTGTTCTCACTGTTTTGCCACACACACCTTGTTAACTGTTATTTAGTAAACCTGAGATTGTTAAATGTTTTGTTAAACCTGAGATGGTTTCACCATGCTATTAGAGTGTTCCCTTGTTCTTTCCTGGACTGCAATGTGTGTTCCAAAACCTGGAAATGAAGTTATTGGACTGTAAAAGTTCATTGTAGTGTAACCTGAGTTTGTTTAAAATTGTCATTCCTTCCTAAACTGTAAATCTGAATGTTAATGTATCTGAGAATGAGGGGGAAAGGTTAAATACTGTGATGTGTTAACTGTTATAACTGAGACTTGATTTTATGTTCACTGGTTGCCTTGTCTCACTCTGTTTTGATGCACCACACCCCCTTCACTGTTGTTCCTCTAGCCATTCACACACATACCCTGTCATCCCACACCCTCATATTGTCACACACACCCACACATACCCTTGGACACATGTACTTGTGTCCCTCTTAATACACATGTATGTATTGTAATTATCTTTTGGTATTGTATGTACTCATGTATTAACCTATAGTGTGGTTGGGTATACATTAGCCTATAGGTTTTTCTAGTTATATTATAATGGGTCTATTTGTGTACTAGATGATATATATATATATATATATATATAATATATATAATATATCTATATCTATATCTTATATATATATATATATATATGTTTCTCTATAGATGTGTGATAATGTATACATGATACTTTGTGTTTTGATTATATATAATATGGGTAGAGGGTATAGAGGCTATGGGTATACTCTAATTAGAGTACCTATATACCAAGTATGTAGAGGCATGGCTGACAAGTATTGCCTAGATTAGCCTAGTTTAACCTAGAATAGACTTGTTAGACTAGTATAGACTTTTGACTTAGGGTTGACCAGAGTTGACCAAGAGTTGACTTTGGTTTAGATTGACCTAGATTCATGTAGAATGCATTGGTTTGCATCTTATCATCATTGTAGACTCATAGTGACTTGTGCTGTTCTAATAGGAGCCAGACACCACTCCTCGGACAGTATTTTCATCTCGGACTTTCAGTTAGCAGGCGAGTACATTCTCTGATCCTTTCATACTTACCTAGATTATATTCTTGCTCTAGATTACTCTACATGATGCTGACACGTATCTTCACGGATTAGTACTATATGGATCCCTTCCTGAGATGTTATCCCTCTACGGGTGCATCGGGTATTTCATGTTCATGTACTTTATCATGTGCCAGGTACTCCTTGTACTCGTATTAGTTCATGTTTTTACATGTTCTCATGTGCTTTCACGTGCCTCATGTACTACTCATTACATGAGTTCACGTATCTTAGTTGTATTCATGTGCTTATAACGTAACTTGAATGGATCCTTGTGTACTGGTTGGGGCGGGGTGAGTAGAATTGGTTATTGAACACTATCCCCAGTAGCTGTATAAATGTGCCTCTTTATTTGTATTCATGTGCCCCCAAGCCGTTTACATAACCATTATGCTCTAAATCACGTAGCCACTTACAGTCTCTACTATCATGTATTTACTTTCAGTTACAAAATATCTCCTGTTTACTCGTACTTCCTTTTCAGCACTTTCCTGTATTTTACTCTATTGTATGATTTATACTCCTAACCTGCTATGAACTGTTTGAGAGATATGTGCTCGTTCCCGTCCTGACTGGACCTGTTGAAAATTTTACAGTGAATGATGAGGCTCTGGTGTCTATCCCTCTTGGTGCAGCGTTAGACATCACTAGTGACTTGGACCTGCTAGCAGTTGGTGTTACTTTCATTAGTTTAGGATTATCTTACTATTTTGGGATTACTGTACTAGACTTTGAGATATTCTGAGATGTATTTATTTTAGTCACTTAGATTCTGGATTTGTATCTCTGTGATGTTACATTCCTGGTTGTTATCTATCTTTATCTTTCTATATCATTCCTGTTCTATCCTAGATGTGGTTGAGTTATATTGTGTTATGTCACCCCCCTTCGGGGTATACTGTATATTACCCTTATCGTTAGATGTATGACCTAGTGACCGTTGACGCGATTCTACGCCGATTCTGCGGCGTAGGTGGACGTACCCACGTTCACGTGCCCTTATTCTAGGGTGCGGGTCGTGACACGAGCATATAACCCATCGGCCAACGGTCTGGCTGAAGCTTTCAACAAACCATAATCAAGCTCCTCAAAAAGTTTGTGTCTACAAAACACGCCTGGAATGAAAAGCTTGGCGAGTGCTTATGGGCGTATCGCACGACAATTCGGACGGCTACAGGAAATACACACCGTTCTCCTTGGTTTACGGAAGCGAGGCAGTCCTCCCACTGGAGACTCAGGTCCCCACTTCGAGGTGGCCCTTACCTACCGGTTACGGCGGACGATAACTACCGCCGCGGCTACAAGAGTTGGAAGCATTAGAGAAAGCGTTTACAAGCTCAACAAAGCATATAGCTCTACCAAGCACGCATTTCTCGGGCTTTCAACAAGAAAGTCAAATAAAGAACATTCCAAGTCGGCGATCTTGTCTTGGCCATTCACAGACCAATGGTCATGACTCACAAGACCCCTGGCAAATTCTAGCCTAAATGGGAGGGTCCGTTCATCATCGAGACTGTATTCTCCAACAACGCGTATCGTCTCACAAAACAAAATAGAGACTTGCTCATGATGCCCATCAACGGCAAGTTCCTCAAGAAATACTATGTCTAAACGACACCTTCCATCTCTCAGATTGTGAGTTATATACCCTCTGGTGTCGTTGAACTTGCACTCTGACTTCAAACCTCCCAGATTGTTGAGTTACGTACCCTCAGGTACCACAGAACTTACTCTCTGACTACTCCGAATGAATTCATATCTCACCTCTTGGTCATATCTATGAACTTCCTGGTCATAGCTTTTCTCCACCAAGAATTTGCCCTAAAATCTATTACCCGCACCACCAGTGCGCAGAAGGGTAGTAGGTCCATAAAACTTGTCCTAATATATTACTCGCACCATCAGTGCACAAAAAGAGTAATAGGTCCACAAAATTCCCCAATGGAAAAACTACCATGTCCATATTACCTCTGAGTTGTTTTTCCATCCATCACAAACAAATCACCCAATGCATAGAACTTCTACGTTGATAGCACCTCTGAGTTGTTCTGTGTACCCCTATTATGCCTACTCCTACCATGTCATCATTACCTCTAAGTAGGAAGGCTTTGTTTTGACCCATATTTACTACGTCCTCATTACCTCTGAGTAAATATGTTGGTTTCCTCTCCACTTATTATCAGTACTCACATCGCCAGTACACAAAAATGGTGATAAGTCCATAAAAAATTTTTATCTATTACTTGCACCACCGGTGTACCAAAGAGTAGTAGGTCCACAAAATATCATTCAAATCCTGAGAAAATATGTTGGTTTTCTTCCCACTTATTATCAGTACTCGCATCGCCAGTACACAAAAAGGGTAATAAGTCCACAAAAATTATCCTAATCTATTACTCGCACCATCGGTGTACCAAAGAGTAGTAGCTCCACAAAATATCATTCAAATCTATTTGCTCGTATTTTCAGATGCACAAAAGGGCAATAGGTCCACAAAAAAATTCTCCACTGGGATGTCCTTTACAAATGCTGTATTAGGCCCTCTAGTACAAGCACCACAAAATGCCATAAATAAAGGAGGGAGTGAACATACTCTACTCATTTAAAACAGTTACATTCATATGACTTCACCCCCAGTAAAACAAAAAGACAAATACGAACGCTTATTTGTCATACTCCTGAAAACAGCAATTACATGGCATCCCATGGATCCCTGCAGTCAAAGGTCGTGGTTGCACTGAGGCACATACCATTCTCTCAGCCATTTCGCATATGAAAGATCTATTTCATTAAGGTCTTCGGCGGGAGCAGGAGGGTCAGAACTTCCAGTACTACTATCCTCAGATTTGGGTTCCTCCTTCATAACAGCCTCAGTCTTAGGGGTAATTCCCTCCCCGATGGACGCCAGCTCTTCTTCTACCTCAACTTTTGGTATCCGCTCCTCTTTAACAGACGGTGACTCTTGTTTGGTGAAAGGGGGCAGTATCTCTTCCTTTGCAATAGTCTCAGCCTTCGACATGGATGCTATAAAAAATCAAAAAAAGAAGGTAGTCATATAATAAACAAAAGACTCTGTACGGCCTTGTCAGTTATGTGGCCCAGCCAAAACAGAACTCATACAGCCCAAAGTCACGAGGCCGGCCTCATGAAGTACTCATGCAGCATTTATACGGCTTAATCATTTTTATGTAGCTTAATTATGAGGTTTTTATGCGGCTCAGTCATAAAAAAAACTCATGCGGCCCAATACTCGTGCGGATCAGTCACGAGGTAATCATGCGGCCCAACCTTACAGTATTCATGTAGCCCGATCATAAAGTGCTCATGCGGCACCTATGCGGCTCAGTCAAATCAATCTTGAGGCACTTGTGCAGTTCAAGTTCGAATGAGCAACGATCGTACGATTCAGTACATGCGGCACTATCATTCAGAACACATGTGGTCCAAATGAGATAGACAATGCATTGACCAGGCTTAAAGCATATGCAGTATATGACAGGCTCGCGCATGAAAATATGCGCTATAGCCATTTCAAATTTTTAGTCATCGTCTGCTCACCATCCTTACTCTTGAGAGGAGGTTGCACGTCGGAATGAATGGAAGGAGCATATGCTGCTCTTGACGGAGAAGCAAGTCTCTTTTCTTTAGCTACCGTACCAGTCGACCTAGAAACTTTTGGAGCCATTGCAGAAAGTATGATGAAGTCGAAGGAGGAGAAGGTGAAAGAGGAAAATCTCTCTCTCTGAATGACTCCCATTTATAGAGTTACTGAAAGGAGACTCTTCGATACTCGAGATCATTAAGGATAAGGACGACGTTTGGGGACTTTATCCCTAATAACCGTCGAGCGCCTCTTCGGTTCTCGAGATCATTAAAGATAATGACGATGTTGGGGGACTTTATCCCCAGTAACCGTCGGCTTTATCTCGAAAAGAGATCCACAATCGAATCAAGAAAATTAAATGTAGCAGTGACAGCTGGCAAGCTTCCTGCAGCTCGAAGTGTCCCTATGGCTCAAGATTTGATCTGCGGCTAGGATTTCTCTGCGACTCAAGATCTCTCTGCAGTTCGAAAAAACTTCCTGCAACTTGAAGACTCCCTACGGCTTGACATATTTTCATGCTTCTTATTCAAAGTATTCCAAATTTGCAATTTGAAAACTTTAAAGGGGTTCTTGTAGAAGCATGAAAAATATGGGGTTCATGCCGATTACAAATTGCCGCATAAGTACTTTGGGCCAAACAGGTCCACATAAAGGAAAACTGCATGACTGGTTCAGTGACATATGCGGCCCGTCGACAACCAGCTACAGAAGGAAGATATGCGGACAAGAGAAGCAGTTCGTCTGATAAAGCTGACAAGTCCTGGCAAAACTGACAAAAATGACAGCTCTGACACTTCGAAAAAAAAGATAAGACGTGAGACGTCGCCCAAAAGCAGGGTTCGTACGCCTTCATACGGCCATAAGGAGTGTCACCTAAGCTGCATGCACTTGCGGCCCCAAAGTCTCCGAACTTCATGCAGCCAAGAGTAATTGTGGTCTAAGCCGCATGAGCTTTATGCGACCAAAATACAGAATCTATACGGCTTAAATCCTTAAGCTATGTCTAGATTAAGGAAGTTTACGACTTAAGTCGCATGAGGCTCATGCGGCCCCACATGATCAAAAACTGAGAGATCTATGCAGCTAAAAATGATCCCTACGACAGGACACGTGGCAATATGACCAAGTCCTTAACTACCCAGATTTGCTGCAACAAAATCCTAACAAATCGACAGATGGCAGCCAAAGAGCGGGTCTTCGCGTGCTAATCAGCTACGTGGTCGCATGCCGTCTATGCGGCCCAACATACATTTTATTATAAATAGCAGGGTGCCACTCCCCTGCAAAAGGCTGGCAACCTTCAAGAGAAAAAGCAATTTCTTCACGAGCTAGAGACTGCATCAGATAGTCCACGGAGTAAGGCAGAGTTGATAGCACTTTTCCGAGCCTCCACCGTCACCCTCCCAGAATCAAAACTAAATAATTGTACTTAGATTGTTTCCTAGGATTTCTTTCTAGGCTTTTCTTTGTACAAGTGAGTTTACAATCAATTTCAGTGTTCTGTAATACCTGTCTTTGATTTTTTATGGCAAACAGTACTCAATCACAAAATGCTAAGAAAAATATGAACAAGGAAAGATAGCTATAACACTAAATCATCCAGAATCTATAGATGATCATACATATCAGAAATGCATCAAAGACAAATCTGATAAAAAAATATAAATCTAAATAAAGAATATTAGCCTTAAGCTCTCCAGAGGTCAACTTACGGTCAATGGATCATCGAGATATGTCTCAACTAGCATCATCATGTGGTTTGAGAATGTGGGGCATAGCAACTTCTAAAAATATGGTTATCTAGTCAGGATTGGAGCGAATACATAAACTAACAGCAGTTCCATTAAATTGACGAAATCTATAAATAACAGTAAGGAGTGAAAATATATGATGGATAAGCAATACTGAACAGTGAGAAATAGGGAACATGTAAGCATATCATGGTAACTATGAATTATAAGTAATCATGAGTACGAATGTATCAGTAGGTAATAACTAGAATGTAGCATGTAACACTAAACTGTGCCTTGAGACATTAGTTTATTATGTGATCAGCTTAGGACAGTATCAGACTATTCCATATGACCGGCTATGCACAAGTACATGTAATGGATCATGCCGACCATTCATGGAAAGCTATGCACAAGTATAATAAGATCATGCTACAACTCGTGTGAGATGAGGGTGAGCTATGCACAAGTATTTGGGATATGATCACATAATCTACTAACATCTCCCTATCCCCAACTAGTATAGTAGATCCAACCATGTCACGTTACGACACGGGATTCATGGAGCAAGGGGCCAGTCTACTCCTGAATCGGTGTCTATACATGTACAAGAAACACGAGACATATACAGGGTCCTCCAAGAAATAACATCTCATAACGGAATCCAAGATATACTAGTTCGTGTACCCTCGTATCAGGAATCAAGTATAACACTACAACTGATATCATAAGGATTATCAAGATAACAAAAACTGTCAGAGAATTTACTCGCCTCAATTAGATGGAGTAGACGTGTGCAACACGAACATGTGGACACGAAAAAGGTATCGATGCTATGCTCCACAAGATGGTCCCAAATAATAACACAAGCAGTTCCATTGAATCTAAAATAGATCAAATAGTCCAAATTGGTATGTAACAGTCCAGATTCAGAGTTTGGCATGATAATCGAGGTCAAAGAGAAGTCCATGATAAAGGAATAGAAAATGACTATTTTAGTCATAGTTTATTACTTGAAGAAAAAAAAAGCATAACTAAATACATATATCTATTTTGAAAATTATTTATAATATTTAGAAACTATATTTTTTTAATCACAATATTTAGATAAATATTTTGAAAATATAGGAAATCATTCTAGTACTAAAACTTTAATTATGTCAAATATGATTTTAGGTCAAAACTTGATAATAATATTTTAGAAATAATATTATATATTTTTATATAATTTCTAAATAAATAATACTATTAATAACAACAACAATAACAACAACAACAACAACAATAATAATAATAATAATAATAATAATAATAATAACAATACAAATGTATATACATATATATATATTATACATTTATACACAACACTCAAATATACATTATATAGAAAATATGTATACAAATATACATATATAAATGTTATATCCAAAACCCAAGTAATTATATATATAAATATAACCCATTGGGCTGAGCCCATAATAATTATCCAAAATCACTAAAAAATCAAATCTGAAATGCATTAACCCTAACCCAACCCCAGGGTCTATAGACCCGGCCCAAGGAAAATTAACCCGTCCGACCCAACAATACCCTCCAATATTTCTCCTTGAGGAGAGAGAGAATATGCCAGATGGGGGGAGGCTAGAGGAAAAGGGATCGAGAGAGTGAGTGGAGAGAGGGGTTACCGGCGACGGTCGTTAGTGGCTGACTGGGCTCGTCGAGGCGACGCCATAATCGAAGCTCGTCGGGGCTGGTAGAGCTGGACCAAGGTCGAGGCACCACAACTTTGGGTCGATAGCATCGGTCTCGGTGGAGCTGTCGGCTGGATCTGGCAAGGTGGAGATCCGGCGAGGCACGACGTACTCTGGTCGAAGGAACACGCGGCTGCACTGGTAGATCTGAAACGCGGAAGTAGTCACACGATAGTGAGGCTGGACTCGGTGGGTCGGCGGAGGTTGATGGAGTTAGGGGTTGGCATGAACGAAGTCGTCGGGCTCGACGAGGCTGGACAAGGTGAGTAGTGGTAGTCTAGGTGTTGGTAGTGGTTGGATGTTGGTGTTTTGGGTGTTAGTATTGGCGGTGGTCCTGGCGGTGGGGGTAGGGCAGTTATGGTGGTTTGGGTCAACGATGGTGGTTGGCTAGGCCTGGGTGTGGTGAAGGGATGATGGCAGTGGTAATGCGTGTGTTGTTCCAGATCTAGAAAGAAGGGGCGGCGCTAGGAGGCACAGGCGTCCCGCTAGGGGGTCGTGGATGCTATGGGTGGCGGTTGTCATTGAGGCGGTCGGGGATGGAGGAAGAGGTCAGCACGACGTTGGTACTGGTAGTGGTGGTGGTATGGTGGTAGCGGTGGTCGAGCAGTTGGCCAGGGGTGGTCGGAGTGGTCGGGTGATCATCGAGAAGGGGGCGGATATGGATCTGGAAGCATGGGGCTGGCCCACAAGAAGGGTAGTCGAGCGATGGTCGAGAGGCCCAGATCTGGCTGGAGATGCACAGGTCCGACGAGATGGCTGGGTAGTGTGTGTCGTGGTGAGAGAAAGGTGGCCAGAGTCGGAGGAGGAGTTGGAGCAGAGGGTGTTTTGTGTGGGTGTGTCCGTGTTGGCTTGTCGACACAGATACGGAGGTGATTAAAATTTATGGTATATGTCTAGTATGTCGGACACGGAGAAAGTGTAAAATGTAAATGTAACATAATGGAATAAGATGGTGGACATAGACACGATACACGAACACTTGGAATGTATTAAGGGGTGGTATGGTTGAGGAATGGATATAACCCACTATATGTAGGTGAAGACATGCTCCCAAGCATGTGAGAAGAAACTTCTAAGAAGCTCTTCCATGGAAGATTAGGCCAATAGCCCAATAGCAATCAAGCCCAAAAATAAGTCCAATTATAAAATATGAATATAATATAAACCTAGATATTTTCATATACTCGAGAATTCGATCCAATAATAATTAGTACAAAAGAAATTTATGAATAAATATTAGCTAGCAGCCCGCAATCCAAGTCCACGCTTGGTAGCTAAAATAAATTAATATTAAGGCTGAAATGGACATTAGCCCAATGCGAAAGAAAGGTTAAATAGAATAACTCATAAATTAATATAAACTTATAGAATGTAAAATAAAATATTAACAATAATAAAAGAATATTTATTTACAAATAATATTTTGACAATCTTTTTTGTAATAAAAGTAAACATTCATAACTTATAAAAATTCAAGAAAATGGACAAAAAATTTATAAATTCAATTTTTTTTAAAAGAGGGGTTACACCGGTGAACGGGCGTCACTTTCGCCTCATTGTCAAAGATCTTGTTGGTATTCTCGGCATTCCCAACCAAGGTGAAGTCCTTCCGACTATGGCTGCATCATCCCCTCCCCGAACATGCTATTCAACACCTTCTATCGCATCATTTGCAAAGGACCCAATCCTTCTGCCATCCCCATACTGTCCCGCCAATTTGAGCCTTTTTGACTATGAACTCCATTGCCTTGTCTGCCACACTATCGTCCTAAACTCGGGCAACTATGATGTCATCACCTCTGATTCCCTAGTTTGCATATACTATCTATATCTTTGCAAAACATAGTTGTTTCCTAAACCATGTTGAACTCCTTTATTACTGTCCACTCCTCCTCCAAGAAAGCTCACAATTTTTCCATGTTCATCACTTCCATTATGGAGGCTAAGGATATTGATCTTAGCCATGCCCATTCTGATGATCCTATATCTCATCTTACCGAGGCTCGTTCCACCACTCCTGGTAAGCCTCCAACTAGTTCTCAGCCCAATACTAATATCCCTGCCTTTTCCTCTAGTCAGGCATGGTACATGCCTCTATCTCTCAACATTACTTTGATATGAGGATGAGTCGGGCTGAGGAGCAGATGAGGGCCAACAATAGGGGCTGGGGAACTTGCTTCAATAAGCAATCCATGAGCAATCCTATTTCCTTCAACGCACCATTCAGGATATGAATGCATTCCTTGATCCAAACATGCGTGATCTAGACTATCATGGAACCAGATTCTCTGATCCTAATATTTATAGTTTCATGTATCCTGATGGCATTGACTCCTTTGACGTGTATCCTACTCTTCCAGAGGGTGGTGGAGATGATGTTGCCGAGGATTAGTTCTCTTGATTTGAAAGGCAAGGAGGTTTGGTAGCTGTTTGTTTTGTTTGGTGGTTTGTGGTCCTTCGGGACTTGTTCTTCTATGATTTTATGTTTGTGGTCCTCCGAGACCTAGTAGTTTTTCAATAGTTGTTTCATGCATCATGTCTGGACAAAAGTCACTTTTGCTGATATTGGCTTATTTAGGCCCAGTGTTATGGTTGCCCATGGGGCTATAGTGTTTAATTTAATATCATGCATGTTGTGAAACCCTTATTATTCACCATTATGTCATGAGTTACACATGACCCTTGGGATCATGTAACTCATGACCCTTGGGTTGCCCCTTATCCTTATATATATGGCCCTTGCCAAATGACGAAATAACAAGAAGAAAAATACTATTCTACGATATCTAGTATCCCTTCAAACACGTTATCAGCACGATTGCTGAAGCAAGGAGAATCGACGTCCAGATTTCGACGTCATCCTTCCTTTTTCCCTAGTCGATCCGACCAGAGGCTGGTAACACTTCTTAAAAAAAAATTTACAAATTAATTGTTTGAATAAAAATTAGCAATATATATATCTAACAATCTAAGAGTGATATTCTTTATATTGCTAACGTTCAAAACAAATTTGCTTCTTATTAAAACAAATATTGTTCACTGTACAACAAATTGACTTATTGTTAGACCAACTTGTTGTTGAACAAATTGCCTTGCTGTTAAACCAATTATTACTATTTTGTACAACATTTTTTGTTACTTGCTTGTGTACTCATTACTACTTACTGTTCTGTGTACATCTCATTGAAAAAAAAATTACTTACTGTAATATTGACAGATTGCATATTAGCTTCTGGACTGAATTGTTTTATTAAGTACCATGGTATTTTTATTATGTGCTCTGTAACATTTATGATTATGTATAAATATTTAATTTTAATTTATGTATGTTTTTCACATGATAGATAAAATGGCCAAAATAGCGAGTGTCGATTTCGAAGTACTAGATGCTGCTGGAAAAAATTATTTAAGCTGGCATGTGGACCTGAAGTTCCACTTACGTGCCCAGGGCTTATTAGCCACAATTTCAACTCCTCTTCCATCGACTCCGGCCACTGGTACGGAAAATACAGCAGACACTGCTGTGGTTGTTTCTACAGTGAACGTCTCTGATATAGATAAGGCGAAAGCCATTATCTACATCAGAAGACACATTGATCGGACCCTGAAGGCCGAATACCTCACTGTAGAAGACCCAAAGGAATTGTGGACTGCACTGGAGGACCGCTATAAACATCAAAAAGATGTAATCCTCCCACGTGCAAGGTATGAGTGGGAAAACCTTCGACTTCAGGACTTTAAGTCCGTAGCTGAGTACAACTCAGCTCTCCATAATATCACCTCACGCCTGAAGTTGTGTGGTGAAGAAGTCTCGGAGTATCGCATGTTGGAAAAAACTTATACATCCTTCTACGAGAAGGACGCAATCCTCATACAACAGTACCGTGAACGAAAGTTCAAAAAGTACTCTGAATTGCACTCCACCCTGATGATGGCAGAGCAAAACAGAGAACTTCTCTTGGCCACTCATAACCTACGCCCTGCAGGCTCAGCTCCTCTCCCAGAAGCTCATTTTTCTTCCAAGAAGCAGAAGAAAAATAAGGACAAATCTAACATAGGGAATGCCCATAAGAGGCCGGCCAGAAGTCCACCCCAGAACAACTTTCATCCCCAGAGCAGCAAAAGTGGGGCAAAGAAGAAGTGGAAGAAGACCACAGAACTGATGTCCATTCCCAAGAAAAATTGGGAGGACAAATGCCACAAATGTGGCATGACTGGACACTGGTCCAGAAACTGTCGCACCCCGCGACATCTACAAGATCTGTATCAAGCAAGCCAGAAGTCTCAAGTTGAAACAAATTTGGTAGAAAAGCAGCCGTCTACTCAGTTCTCGGCGGAAGACTTCGAGAACGACGACCTACTCGACTAGAGCCACTATCTTATTTCATGCTTTTAAAAACTTGTTGCCGTATTTTCATATTATGCTTCTCTTTTATTATAAATTATGCATTTTTGCAAGCAACTTATTGACCTCTCTATATCGGCCCATCGATCGATATAAGAGAATTTTTTTTAAATTGTATTTCAAAACCGTTGTTTTAATTACGATTGTTTGTTGTTGTTTTTTTTATTGATCTATAGATAAAGTGTGAATGCCTTGTGGACAGCGCCTCGACGCACACAATCCTTCGAGAAAAAAGCTATTTTTATAGCTTATATGATTATGACGGTCCCGTTATTACGATATCAGGACTATCAAACATAATAGAAGGATCTGGTGAAGCAATTATATTGCTCCCAAATAAAATAAGACTAATAATAAAAGATGCAATATTCTCTTCTAAATCAAATAGGAACCTCATATGTTTCAAGGACATTCGTTTAAACGGATATCACTTAGAAACAAATGAAATAAATGAGGCAGAATATCTGTATGTTACTCATCTAAAGATGGTTCAAAAACTATCATAGAACGATTCAAGGGACTCCCGTCAGGTCTCTATCATACTCATATTCAATCAACAGAAGCTAACATGATTGTGTACCAGAAGTGTCATTCATCGCCAAAATTTAAACTTTGGCATAATAGACTGGGTCACCTAGGATCAGCTATGATGAAACGAATCATAAGCCAATCCACTGGACACAACCTGCAGAACCTGAAGATTCTTCAGAAGTATGATTACTCGTGTCTACCTTGTTTTCAAGGCAAAATTATAACGAGACCATCCCTTTTGAAAGTGGGACTAGAGTCTCCTAACTTCTTAGAGAGAATTCATGGAGACATTTGCGGACCTATACACCCCGCAAGTGGTCCATTTAGGTACTTTATGGTACTTATCGATGCATCTACTAAATGGTCTTATGTGTGCCTTTTGTCCACCCGCAACTTAGCTTTTTCTAAGCTATTGGCACAAATAATTAAGTTGCGGGCTCATTTCCCCGATAACCATATCAAAAAATTAAGACTTGATAATGCGGGTGAATTTACTTCACAGGTTTTTCAAGACTATTGCCAAGCAACTGGCATCGAAGTTGAACATCCTGTAGCTCATGTTCACACCCAGAACGGGTTAGCAGAATCTCTTATTAAGAGATTATAATGGATTGCTCGTCCATTGTTGATGCAGTCACAGTTGACTGTGGAAGCTTGGGTAATGCTATATTGCATGCCGCATCACTTATTAGAATACGGCCTTCTGGAGGTTATATTCTATCTCCGATGCAGCTCGCTTATGGTTCACCTCCAAATATCTCTCATTTGAGAGTTTTTGGTTGTGCTGTTTACTTCCCCATTGCTCCCCCACAGAGGACCAAAATGGGTCCACAACATCGATTAGGTATCTATGTTGGGTTTGACTCACCCTCTATAATTAGATACCTAGAAACCCTGACGGGTGACGTATTTAAGGCAAGTCTTGATGACTGTGAGTTTGATGAAGGATTATTTCCTAAACTGGGCATACAGTCTAAGAAGCCAGAAGCTTCTAAGACAATTTCTTGGGACACAAAAACTTTGTCTCATTTTGATCCGCGTACAAGTCAATGTGAAGATGAGATCCTGAAGATATTACATCTTCAGAACACTGTACATCTACTTCCGGATACATTTACTGACAACTAGAATATTGTCAGATCACACGTCCCTGCTGCCAACACGCCAGCTAGGATTGACATCCCCAAAGATGGATGCAATCTGCCGGCAGCAGAAATGGCAATACCTCAATTAAAAAGAGGATGCCCACCAGGTTCGAGAGACAAAGTACCTCGTAAAAGAAAAACCCTGGAGAAATTAAGAAGATCCCAACACAGGATGCTGAGCTCAGATCAGCTACCTCTCCCCTCCTAGTTTCCCCTAAAGAGGAACAAACAGGAGAAATATTATTAAATTATGTACGTACTAGAGAGGTACTGAACAGAAAAAGCATAGTCGTCGACGACGATTTTACGTTCAATATTGCCATTCACGTCACTGAAAATGACGATGACATCGATCCACGGTCTCTAGCGGAATGTAAACGCAGAGGCGATTGGCCAAAGTGGAACGAAGCAATAGGAGTAGAGCTGGACTCACTCTTGAAATGTGAAGTCTTTGGACCAGTAGTCCAAACACCTGGAGGTGTAAAACCTGTAGGATATAAATGGATCTTCACAAGAAAAAGAAATGAACACAACATAGTTGTGCACTACAAAGCACGCCTTTAGCACAAGGTTTCTTCCAGAAATCGGGAATAGATTATGAAGAAACATATTCTCCGGTCATGGATGGGAATACCTTCAGATTCCTGATCAACCTCTCTTCTCTGAAAAGCCTAGAAATGCAGCTCATGGACGTTGTGACTGCATATCTTTATGGCAATATAGATAAAGATATCTATATGAAACTCCCTGAAGGATATAAAATGTCACCAGAGAAAACAGATAGACCTCGGGACACCTATTATGTAAGGTTACAAAGATCATTGTACGGTCTTAAACAGTCATGAAAAATGTGGTATAACAGACTAAGTGAGTTTCTTGCTACGCAAGGATTTACTAATGATAAAGTCTGCCCGTGTATCTTTATAAAAAGATCGGGAACAAGATTTGTTATAGTCGCCGTTTATGTAGACGACTTAAATCTCATTGGATCTCCTGCAGAGATCACTGAGATATCTGAAAGCCTTAAGACAACTTTTGAAATGAAAGACCTAGGGAAAACAAAGTATTGTCTTGGCTTACAGATCGAACACCTAAAGGGTGATATCCTGTTACACCAATCTACATATACATGAAGATTACTTAAACAATTCCACATGGATAAATGCCATCCCCTTAGTACACCAATGGTCGTTCGATCATTGGACGTAAAGAAGGACCATTTTCGTCCACTGGAAGAGGGAGAGGAATCATTAGGTCCTGAAGTACCTTACCTAAGTGCCATTGGGGCACTACTCTATATAGCTAACTGTACGCGTCCTGATATAGCATTTTCAGTTAACTTATTAGCCAGATACAGTGCAGCGCCCATAAAGTGCCACTGGAATGGAGTGAAGCATCTTCTGCGCAACCTCCAGGGGTCTATAGACCTAGGACTATATTACCCGAATAGTGGTTCTTCCACTTTACTTGGTTATTTAGATGTAGGTTATAGATCAGATCCCCATACAGAGAAATCACAAACTGGATTTGTGTTTACTTTCGGTGGTACGGCTATCTCCTGGAGGTCCGTCAAACAGACCAGTGTGGCTATCTCATCCAACCATTCTGAACTCCTGGCAATCCATGAAACAAGCAAGGAGTGTGTTTGGCTTTGCTCCGTCATTCAGCACATTTTGGCATCTACTGGCCTGAAGACTGGTGAACTTGAGCCTACTACCCTTTTTGAAGATAATGCAGCATGCATTGCTCAACTTCAGAAAGGATACATAAAGAATGACAAGACGAAGCACATATCCCCCAAATTCTTCTGGACGCACGACCTTCAAGAGAAAGAACAAGTCAAAATACAACAAATTTAATCTTGTAATAACTTAGCAGATTTGTTTACCAAAGCACTGCTACGATGTACTTTTGTAAAGCTTGTAAGAGGAATAGGGATGAGGCAACTAAAAGACCTGCAAGCCTGAAGCTTGTATAGATCAGGGGGAGTAAAACTATAGGATTGTACTCTTTTTCCTTAGGACTGATGGTTTTTCCTACTGGGTTTTCCACAGCCAAGGTTTTAACGAGGCAAACCAAGTTTACTCTGGATCCAGCAGTATCCACCCCATTAGCTTATTGAATCCTGAAGTATTTCATAAGTGGATCCAAGGAAATGGATGAATAAGGGGGAGTGTTGTGAAACCCTTATTATTCACCATTATGTCATGAGTTACACATGACCCTTGGGATCATGTAACTCATAACCCTTGGGTTGCCCCTTATCCCTATATATATGGCCCTTGCCATATGATGAAATAACAAGAAAAAAAATACTATTCTACGATATCTAGTATCCCTTCAAACAATGCATGATTTCTTATTTAATCTACGTATTTTTTGTTCAGTATTTTTTGTTAAGCAATTATAATTACTACTTGCGTGTTCGTCCTTCCGTCCATTTGTTCTAAATGATAAAGGGGAAGAAATATCTCATTGAGGGGAGATTATCGCTTACGGTGGAGCTATCTCCTAAAACCCGATATCTTTTGTTAATTATCAAAATAAGGGAGATTGTTGGCACATTAATTTTGATCATAATTGACTGCCCTATGTGTTTTAGACTCCAGTGATATGATAAAGCGCAAATAATCATCCTTCTACAAATAGTCTAAGCGCTTACTTCTCGCATGATGCCAATTACAAAGACTTATTCTAAAACTAGCATACCAACAATACACTAGTTCGTTCCACCGATATACTGGTTTATATAAGTTTGGCTCTCTCTGTCGATCGCACCGACATACTGACAGTACACTGGTTCTTAACGTTGGTACACCGGTTTATATAAGTTTGGTGCTCTCTATCAATCGCACCGGCATACCAACGGTTCACTGGTTCGTGCCGTTGGTATACCGTTTTTATAAGCTTGATGCTCTCTGTCGATCGCACAGCATACCGACGGTATACTGGTTCATGCCACCGGTATACCGGTTTATATAAGCTTGGTGCTCTTTGTCGATCGTACGGGCATATCGACGGTACACTGGTTCGTGCCGCCGGTATACCGATTTATATAAGCTTGGTGTTCTCTGTCAATGACACCGACATGCAGACGGTATACTTGTTTATACCGTCGGTATATCGATTTATATATACTTGGCGTTCTTTGTCCATCGCACCGGCATGCCGATGGTATATGGATTATAAAATATTTTGGATTTTCAGAAATATTCTAACAGTCAGATTGAGGACGTTTAATGCTCCAACGGATAGATTTGTAGCTGTTACTGTTGCAGAAACAGTATATCGACAGAATACTATCAGCAGATAGTTTTTAGCATTAAATGCTTTGACTTTGTGGTTTTTCTATTTAAAGGCTTTGATCCCCTTTATTCAAAGCCATCTCTTTAAGCTTTAAATTTTCTCAACCACCAAAGAGTCCCTCTCATAAACTCTACTATACTTTCTATTTGCCATCCATTAAAGTGTTAGAGTTGTTCAAGAGTTGTAACCTAGATCTTCCAAGTGTTCACGAAGATAAAAGCCCTTCCTTGTGTAAAGAAGTTGACGAGCCTTCGGATCAAAACTCGTGTTAGGAAATTGATGAGCCTTCGAATCAAAACTCGTGTGTAAGAAGTTGTCGAGCCTTCAGATCAAAACTCGAGGTATACTATTCATTCAAATAGTGGATTAAAGTTGGAGAAAGTTCCTGGACAGAATTGCCTTTACGGAAGGATACAATTATCTTTAGTATTGCTTTATTATGTTGGTAAATTTTATTACCTATTTACCCCTCTAGGGTTCCTATAAAGTTGCCAGCCCTAACCTAAACCCTAAATCCTAGCCCTAAACCTAAAATAATCTTAACCATAATCCTAATACTTGGATTGGCGGTGAAGAGAATTAAGTGAGGGAAGTTAACTGAGGGCTAAAAAAACTCTGCTTGGTTTAAGGGTTTAGGAGTGGCGTCATAGAGGGTTAAGTAAGGGTTTGTTTAGCATTCTTTTGTCCATTTTTGAACCCATAGGGTTAACAAGGGAAATTGAGGGGTATTGTTTAAAAAGTCACAAATATCCCTTATTTGCCTAATAAAATATCGTGACATTCTCCTCCATTTTTTGCTTTCAACCTACTGCTCCGTCTTCCTGGCTTTAAACATTCTGTTGTCCACGTGCGTTGCCTTTCTCACTCTCTTATTACTCACCATTGAAAATTATAAGAAGAAAAAATCGGCGACTATGTTTTTAATGCATCTGTTGAGTTGATGCATGTGTTTGATTTTAGATGGTTGTGATGATATGAACTTGACTGTCTTCAAACGGTAGAAACCTATAATGCTCAAGTTACTTAATTTTATTGTTTAAATTTTAGTTTTATTGATATATGTATCATATTTGTGAAGATATCTTGACAAGTTTTAATGAAAAATCCAATTAAATCTAACTTTATGTCATATGTAATAAAGATTTGTAACTATTATATTTTTGTTAATTCTCCTCCTATTCAAAACTTCAAATCCAAGTAAGAGCTATTAAACACTTCCCACCTCAGTTAACTTTTTCTCCAATCCAAAAAAGTTATATATATTGACTCCCTTCCCTAAACTCTCCTTATTTTATGTCATATTTTGTTTACTTAGGGTCCGTTTGGATATACTTTCTAAATTTTTTCTTCTTCTGAAAACGGTTTTCTAAAAGTAAGTTATAAAGTTTTGTATGTGTAGAAATTTTGAGTTTGTGTTTGGTTATTTTCATCTGAAAAAAGGTTCTAAAACACGAAACTTAAAAAAATGTTTGGTAAATTTTTTTTAGAAATTCCAATTGTCTACTGCTCGTGTCCAACTGTTCTCCCAAACGTGTCCCTAAACTCGACACTGATTTTGTGTCCCTGAGCCCATTTTTGTGTCCTAAAAGATACTAAGTCCATCTCCGTGTCCATCTCTATGGCAGCCTACTCCTAGCCGTCCTCTTGATCTCCGTCTCAATAACAGCTCAAGCTTAGTCAATGGCAGTAGTGACGACGACGATCAACGCTTTTCGGTGACGAAATCGACCTCTCGGACCCCAAGATAGTGCATTCGGACGCGGTGGTCTATCCCGATGGAGTAATCTACGACATCTCGAAGCTTCTCGGTCCAAGAGGCCTTCAACCGCAATAGAAGTCTCGCCGCCATCTCCGCGATCCTCCCGACGGGAGCCCCGGAGGTGGATCCCGGCACGCAATGGCTGAAGAAGCCGAACCCGCCAGCCCCCGCTGGCGGCCTCCGGCGCTCCCAATCTATGACGCGCTCACGCCGGCGCCTCGACCATCGCAGGTGAAGGACTTCTCCATCGCGTTCGCGCCCGACCCCTCCATCGTGCCCGCTTCGACGCCAGTCTTCTCCGCCATGGTCGAGGCGGCCGAGCTCTTCTCCGCCATGTTCGTGCGCAGGCTCGTCGGAGGCATTCGAGGGAGGGAGAGAGATTTGGGGCTTCTTCTCCCTTTCCATCCGGAGGTGAGAAAAGTTACGAGAGAGAAAGAGGGAGAGAGAGTGGTGGGTTGGGGGGTTAGTGGGAGGTGGGGCCCACAGAATTTTTGGAAAAACAGGTTTGAGAAAACTATTTTTACCTCCACTATGTAAGCAACGTTACAACGTAGCTTTTTGATTTTTTTTTTTTTTTTTTTTTTGAAAGGCAACCAAACACCATTTTTTAGAATTTTGAAGTTTAAACTCAGAATGCTGAGTTTAAAATGACAACCAAACGCACCCAATCATTGGATTCATTTTCTCCAAATTGGTTATTTCTCCATGTAATATTTTTAAAATAATTTGCACGTCGAGGTGTAGGTTCGAATCTTTCTTTGACATTTGTCAAACAAAAAAAAGGACACCTCAAAAGGATTTTTTTTTTTAATGATTTTACATTAGAACTAAATCAGGATAAAATTAAGCTACCACTTGACCCCTGTAAGACCATCTCCAATGGTGATTTCTAAAATTGAGTTCTTATCCTACTTGACATTGTACTTTAAGGAGATTTCTATCTTAGTTGGAAGAGTTTCTACATAGAAATTGTAGACATACAAAAATGTTCTCCAATGGTTCTCCATTTCTATCCTATGTGTCACATAGTAAAAGGACTAATTTAATGGTGTGGGACCCAATAATAATTGTCATGAGAGATAGGAGAATTTCTATGAGAGTTTCTACATGTAGAAATTCTCTAGAAAGTTTCTATCCTACATCATTGCCACCTATGATAGAAATGGTGATAGAAATCACCATTGGAAGAAATTTTAGAAATAGGGAAGATAGAAACCTCCATTGGAGATGGTCTAAGTATCTCGGGAAAAAAAAAAAAAAAAAACAGGCGAAGCTAAAGCGGGAAGTAAACTGCTCCAGTGAGAATCGATCAGAACAGGGGAGAGAGAGAGAGGTTTCTCTGCTGCCGCCCATTCATTCTCTCTACTCATCGGCATTCTTCTTGAATTGAGGGATGCTCAGCTTCTTCCAATACTAGGGTTAGGGTTTCTTTCTTTCATTGCTGCTTGGCTTGAATGGGGAAGAAGAGCAAGCTCAAAGACGAGCAAATCTCCATCGTCAGATCCGTGGTAGGCGAGGATTTCTCGGAGATGGACATCATCCGTGCTCTCCACATGGCCGCCGACGACCCCTCTGCCGCCATCAACATCATCTTCGATACCCCTCCTCGGAAGAAAAACCCTAACCCTCTTCCTCCTCCTCCTCCTCCTCCTCCTCCTCCTCCTGGAGGAGGAGGACATGACGACAGCACCAGTAGCAGTAGAAAGCCTATTACGGACAGTGATACCGCCACCAATTCCCAACTCCCCAAGGTCGCAGACAACGATGATTGGTGGCTCGTCGGAAACTCTGAACTAGCTGGTCTCTCCACCTGCAAAGGAAGGAGGATCAAGGCTGGGGATAAGGTCACCTTCTCCTTTCCTCCTGCTCTGGGGGAGAGGAACACAAAATTCCCTTCCAAGTTTCAGCTTTCTGGCCGGGGCCGCTCTGGGGTGGCGGCTTCCTGTTCCGAGATAGTCCGGTTCTCTATGGAAGAGTACGGTGAGGTAAACTCCTGCCTCCACCCCTCTTTTTCTTTCTTGTGATTCTAGATTTTTCTTTTCTTTTTCACCCAAATTTGATGCTCTCTACTACTGACTGCATAACATTGTAGATTGGTCGGATCCCGAATGAGTGGGCTCGTTGCCTCTCTCCGCTCGTCAAAGAGAAGAAGATTAGGATTGAGGGTATCTGCAAATCTGCGCCGCAAGTACTTGGTATCATGGACACTATCATATTGTCTGTCAGGTATGATAAAAGGACATCTTTGTTCTTTGGTACGATATAAGATCGAAATACCATTTCGGCTTGACCATATTAATTCTTTACATATGTTTCCATTTACCATGCAGAGTATATATTAATAGTTCGATGTTCCAGAAGCACCATCAAACATCAATGAAGCCCACTAGTTCTTCACTTGAAGTTTCCACACTTCATCCACTGCCGACCCTTTTCAGATTGCTCGGGCTAACTCCATTTAAAAAGGCGAGTTTTTTGATGCATTCATTTTTTTTCTTTTGTAACTAGTCTTCTTTTCATATCAATTTTTGGGGGTGTGCTTGTTGAGAACTATCACAATAGACGATCCACTTTGTTAAATCGTGAAATGGAAGGCTGACAAAAAGACTCAAAATTTGCTACATTTTCAGAAGCTGGCTAGTCGAATAGTGGTTGGTGCACAATAGAATTTGGTAGGAGACTCCCCGATAGTTTGTGAAGAAGAATTGGAACCATTTATGAGGGGGAATAAGTGAAGTCATAGAAGCAGAACAACCATTTACAAGGAGATATTACAAGCTTTCTTCAAAGCTTGTTTGTCTGTAGTATACTCTATCAAGTGAACTGGTCTACGAGAGACCATACTGAAAGTTATATCAGTAGAAATCTGTTTCCTGTGACCGTCACTATCTGACATTACCAAGTGAAATTGTAATGATCCAATTCTTTATACCAAATTAGACCAGAAAACTTCCATTTCATTTTATACTACAATTATTATCATATAAGGCTACAGGTTGTTGTGGTTGTGCATTTTACACTAGTTTCATTGATCATGTGGTTCCTATCTAATACTGGCCCTCTGTTGTGCATGATTTGTATAGTCAATTTTTGTTTTTCCTCACCAACTGTTAGAAAGGAAAAATATCTGTGAATCCTCAGCCAGGTTTCTTTTCCTTCATTCTTACTTTATAACCTCAAATGATCATTGTGAAGAATTCTTGGTCTTATATCGAACAGTAGAAAGCAATAAGTGGATGGTCAAAGAATGAATTGCTAGGTTTCGATGAACACCTTTTTTTAGTGTCTATTGATTATCATATGTTCACAAAGCACAAAGTTTAGTTTGTTCCTCTTTTTGGTGACCCCGGAGAAAGTGATACTGAATTATTATTGTTATGTTTAGGCCTAGGAAGCACATGTGCACATGTGCAAATACGAGGACCGGGACAATATGTGGCACAACATGCAAAATATGGGTATGGGGAGTGTGCACGCACGCACACCCACTACAAAAGACCATATTTTGTAGTATCAGCCGATGCCGATACGATAAGACCGATACCGATACAGTTGGCATGGCCCGATTCGATACCGAATGCTACCAATACAGGCAGATGCTGACGTTTGGGATCTCTTTACCAATCAATTCGGTAGAGAAAAATAAACAAAAAGGACAAATCAACAAGGGTATAAAAGCATACTAAGGCTGTAAAAGCATATAAATGAAGGGAACTTATTTATCGCAGTTAAACCAACCAACAATGGTGCCTATAAAATTTCAAAACTACTACGAAACAACACAAAATAATTAAAATTATGCGTAAATGTAAAAAAAAAATTCTTCTAAATATTTAAAAAATCATTAATAGTTATTTGCTTCCTGATACCCAAAAATCCGATACTTCATTCCGCTACCCCCGATCATGATACTTATAGGAAGGGTCCGATAATGATACTATGAACCTTGAAAAAGACAAGTAATACATCTTCATGACTAATACTAAGAGTATAAATTTCTTAACCATAGTCATCAGTTCAATTTTAGTTCCACACACTCTCCCTTCATGATTAATACTAAGTGTCTAAATTTCTCAACCATAGGCATCAATTGAATTTTAGTCAAAGCTATTTAGTTTAAGTTCAAATAACAAAGGAGGTTTGATTTCTGTAACAAAAGTGCCCAAACTATAAGACAATGTCATCCAATGAGTTTCATTAGAAAAATACCGAAGAAGTAGCCAGATTTAAATTGGAAAAGAATAAATAAAAAATGCTTAGATATGCGGTACGTAACTAGGAGTACCCAAGGAGGAGTAGTTACCGTACCCGATATGTACCCGTAGGGGTATGCTGGCCTAATTATTGCTAAAATGTTTAAGCACCATATATTTAGACCTCTTTTGTTCTCTATCTTATAATTGCTCTCTAACTGATGTATAAGCAGGCTGACTTTAGTCCAGAGGACCTATACACTAGAAAACGCATAGAATCCAAGGTATGTTCTGTAATCATTTCGTTATTGTATTGTTATGCTAGACTAGGTGGTTGCCAATTTTTTGTACAGGACAGCCCTGGAGACTTTGCAACAGTGTTACCTCCTGAGAAATGCAGAAAGTTAACTTTGAGTGGAAGTAGAGACAAAAATGGTAACGAGAACATGCCTGATTCTGAACTGGACAACATTGTGGGGCTTATTGAGAGCTTTGAATTAGCAGTATGTATACAAGAGTTTGAGCTTTGTTGGCGAGCTATTTAAGGTTAGCAACCCTGTAGTATGTCTATCAATAACTTCCCTTAATTTTCTTTTCTTGCAGGAAATGACTCCACCTGACACTCTGCAATGTGAGCTACGGCCTTATCAGAAGCAGGCTCTTCATTGGATGGTGCATGTGGAGAAAGGAAGCTGCTTAGAGGAGGCAGCAACTACCCTCCACCCATGTTGGGACGCATACCATTTCGGGGACAAGTAAGATGGATGTTGGATATGCTTTTGTATTCCGTATATAAATTTGGATGTTGATTTTGACACTGCTGTTTCAATTCCTAGGAGGGATCATGTTATTTATTTGAATGCATTTTCTGGAGATGCTACTACTGGATTTCCTAGTACTCTGCAAATGGCTAGAGGAGGAGTATGTAGATTATCCTATACTGAAGACTTTTCTGTAATAGTTTATTATCAATATATTGTTATGATTCATATAAAATGATTGAAGATTCTGGCAGATGCTATGGGACTGGGCAAGACCATAATGACTATAGCTCTTCTGCTTGCTCACACTGATAAAGGGGACTCATCTACTTCCTCCGCATGTCAGGCATTTGGAGAATGTATCAACGCTAGCCACATGCGTAACCTATCTCCAAACTATGCAAAGAGATCAACAAACATATCTGATACAAATAAACTTTTAAAATTTAAGGCCTCACTTATAGGAGGTGGCAATCTCATTATCTGTCCTATGACATTGCTAGGACAATGGAAGGTATATTAGTTGATATACATTTCTTTATGATACTTATTCCATATTCATATACTTGGACTTTGGTGTAATACACTGCAAGTGATTTATAAATGTCAATTATCCAACAATTGAAGCTTTCCTTGGATCGCAGGCTGAGATTGAAACCCATGCAAAACCTGGTTCCCTTACAATTTATGTTCATTATGGACAAAGTAGACCAAAGGATGCAAAGTTCCTTGCACAGCATGATGTGGTCCTGACTACCTACGGTGTGCTGTCATCCGAGTTTTCAGCTGAGGTATTTACTGTAAGCTTATCAATGCTTTCTTTTACCATATCTTTCGTGGTAGAGTTGTTCATCTTCATTCTAAAACCTTCTCCTTTTTTCTTAAGAATTCTGAAGAGAATGGTGGACTTTATTCAGTCCGCTGGTTTAGGATTGTGCTTGATGAGGCACATACTATTAAGTCATCTAAGAGCCAAGTTTCTATGGCTGCTGCTGCTCTAGCTGCTGACCGGAGATGGTGCCTTACGGGTACCCCTATACAGGTAACAAATAATATAATGACGATGTTATAGATATATATAGTCAATGTTTTCGTCTTCTGGAGTCTTTCATACATTATATGTTTATGTCATTCTTTTGTTTGTAAGATTTCTTCGTTGATATACATTATAATACGAAATCTGGTCTCAAGGAATATATGTTAGATTAATATACTCCCTTTATTTGTATTATTTTAATCTTTCATCTTTTTCTTTCATATACTGATGCATAAAATTGCATTGGTCATACCTGATGCATATAGGTTTAATGTGGCCTTTTAGGATGAAGCCTATGTAAGCTCTTTAATGCTGCATTAACCATTTTGTTTGTATCTATCAGGTCTATTTGTGTCGAAGTATTAGTATTTGAAGGCCAGTGGACGTTTTTAGAGGAAGCATGACACTTCTTTCCACTTGGTAGGGAGGTTTGAGTTAACTTACTTGACCAGCCATAGCACTTGGACCGACTTTACTATTTGGATTTTAGTTTGTCCTTTGAGGGATAGGGATAGTATTTGAGTTCATTAAATTTTTAGAAAGCTTTCTGTAGTAATTTCAGACTTCTTCTATATGATTTTCTTTGTCCTGGCTTAACTGGTTACAACAAAATCATCTATATTGGGTATCCGGAATGAATTGCAGTTTGCTTTTCTCTGCAGCATCTGCACACTTGTTTCTTTCTTAGTTTGATAGTTAATTTCATTGCCTTTTTAGTACCTGATTGCCTGTTATCATGATGTAGTTTGCTCATTTTCCTATCAGTAAGTTATACACGGAATATACATATATCCATCTTCATTTTATTTTCTGTAACCTTGTCATTATTATGGAAGATGCAGATATTTATCTGTCAGAATCATGCATTATCTGCTGCCATTCTACCTTTAAAAGTTTCATTTTTTTTACACTTTTTTCTTTTGGATTGTTCCTGATGGTTATATTGTTTTGGACAGAATAACCTTGAGGATATATATCTCTTCGATTTTTGAGGATAGAACCTTGGGGAATTGGGGCCTGTAAGTTTAACTACTGCTCTCTATTATCTCCACTAATGCTATAAGTTCTCCATTTATTTCTAATTCTTGTTTTACTTGTAATGATCTCAGTTGTTGGCTTTAACAATTTTCACACCTTGTATGTTATTCTTGGATATGAATTGTTTGGACTCATCATGGTTAAGTTCACGTCCTGGCCCACAGGTCTGCCTGGACATAACCTGTGCATGACCCACGTGTACAT
>JANAVB010033243.1:0-26507 GCA_029216955.1 Iris pallida | reverse complement strand
AGACTCATCCTAACCAAGATGAATATTCTACACCTGGGGGTAGTAATCGCCAGAATAATCGTAAGAGTAAAGATACATTGGCCATTAATCTTAAAGGTAATGAGTCTTTGGCTGTCAACGTCACTCAACGACATCCACTCCATCAGCACCACCACAGAAGACAACTCGTCCAAAAGAAAAGTATTTTTTTGATGAAGATGATACTTCAAGCATCTTCGATTGCTTGATCAAAAGCAATAAGCTTCAGCTTCCAGAAGCAAAACGGCCAGAAGAAGTAGGTAAAATTGATCACCCTAAATACTGTGTTTATCACAGATTTATAGGGCATCCAACCAGAGCATGTTATGTGCTCAAGGGTAAAATCCAGGAGTTGGTCAACTCTGGAGCAATTACTCTGCAACAGGACGAGAAAACGATAACTGCTAATATAGTTTCTTATAATTCGATGATTTTTTACCGCAACTTGTGCAAGATGTGTTGTCCCCATTCCAAGGACTACTTTAAATCGTGAATCTTCACCTCCTCAAAATAAAGGTCTTGTTCCACTGTTAACTGACAGAGGAGAGATTATGTAGATGCACCCAGATCTGGTAGCAGAATTTGAAACGCCTTCCTCTTCTAAGCAAAAGAAGCATTCCAGATCTAAATTCAAGAACTGCAATATGGTATCCTTTCAACCAGTAACAGAAGAAGAAATTTTAATGGACACTAGATCAGGGAAATCATATCTTCGAGAGTATTCCAAAAATCAAGAGAACCCTGCTCCATCTCCTGATATTCCTCTTTCATCATCTTCTCCTGGCGAGAATATACCATCCACATCCTTGCCGGTAGTCGAACCATCTCCTCCTAAACCAACATCAGCAGACAAGGGAAAACAACCTGTCCGCTTTGATAAAGCATTGAAGAAGTCCTCATCTCTCGGACTTGAGAAGCCTTATAATTTTGACATATTGGCTCAATTGGCCAATACTCCAGCAAGATTGTCAATCTTTGAATTCTTACGTCTCTCAAAAGAGACTCGAGAGCGTTAATAAAGCCTTGATGCAGGCTGACTTGTCTTACTCTTCTCAAAAAGCCTGAAAAGGAGCCAGTAAGCTGTACACATTGTCATAATGTATTTGAATTAATGCCCAATATCACTTTTACATAAGATGACATGTTGTTAGAAGATAATCGTCATGATCATCCTCTCTATTTCACGGAATATGTGGACACCATGAAAGTATATCGTATTCTGATTGACCCAGGGTCCGTACTTAGCATTATGCCGAAGTCTTTACTGGATGCTTTGAAGATCACAGTGCATAACCTTTCTACGACTATCACTACCATCCTGGGTTTAATCAAGTAAGAAGTGAACCTTTGGGAAAGATATGCCTAAAACTTCAAATTGGCAATCTTCGTACAAAGGTAACTTTCTATGTTATTGACAATCATGGCTCATACAACGCTTTGTTGGAAAGGTCATTCCTCCATGAACACAATATTGTACCCTCTACGTTCCACCAATGTTTCAAATATGTGGATGGTAATAGAGAAGTCCAAAAAGAGGTTACAGATCTGAATCCTTTCAAAGGGGTTGAAGCATACTGCAACGATTTCACATGTATAAGGAAGAATTCATGAAGGTAGTACTAGCAATGGACACGGATGAATAACAGAAGAGTGTGCCAAATGATACTCTGGTAATTTTTGTCAAAGGACGCACCTTATGTCCTCAGTCTTCCAAACCACTGACTATCTATCTTCCTTCCTATGAAAAGCAGTCCAAGGGTGATAGTCGGGAACAAAGAGAGCTCACCTCTTCTGAGCCGCTTGTGATCGATCTTCGTCGTAAAAAGCTCCCTCCTCTTTCTCATTCTTCTTCACCCCCTCTTGTCATCAATCTGACTAAGCCTGCTAAAGCTAAAGTTCCTGTTGTAAATGATGGTGTAAAAATCAATAAAGCATCTTCTTTGTAGTATACTGATGTCTTTTACTATACTCAGTATTATTTGGATATGCTAGATAACTTTAAACCACTTACAATATAAGTCGTATCATCTCTACGAAATGTGGTATCATTGGATTCAATACAAGAGTCGCACTTCTTAGTACCGTCTCGAAAGAAAGATAAAAAACCTATATTCTTCAACAAAAGAGAGGAACCAAAAATCGTGCTCTATAATGATAATAGAGATGATACATGAAGGCTACAATTACGCCGCTATAGTCCACAATCCAAAGCCATCATCCGTAAAATGGGCTATGATTTCAGAACAGGCCTCAACAATGGTAAAGGAAGGCGGACTCCCCTTCGTATTGCTGTTCCAAAAAAAAATCACAATAATACTACAGTAAATCAAAGCGGGGCTTAGGTTATGCTTCATCTCTTCCGACTCCAGAACCTTCTGAATCTGATGAAGAAGAACGATCTAATTCTTCTGATTCTATCTCGTGGGATTCCGATACCAGCATTGGTCATGTTCATCGGATAACAGTATCTTCTAACATGGTGTCCACCGAATTCTCGGAAGAAGATGAAGATGACATTGAAGAAGCTCCTGAAGTAGACCCTTGGGCACAAAAGATGGACAATCAGTGGGAACTTTATTTCGAACAATGAGAACCACCTACTGAAGATCAACTTGTCCAAATCGATATTGGAGAGGAGGATATATCACGACCAATCTTTATTAGCAAAAATCTTCCAGAGGATGATAAACAAGAGTTAATTCATCTTATTCGTGAATATATTGATGTCTTCGCCTGGAGTTACGAAGATATGCCGGGATTAGATCCTTAAATTGTAACTCACAAGCTTAACATTCTGCCGAATGCCAAGTCGGTCAAACAACAACAACGACGATTCAAGCCTGAAATGATGGATGCAATTGATGATGAAGTCAAAATGCTTATAGCTTGCAATTTTATCAGAGAAGAACAGTATTCTGACTGGGTAGCCTACGTTGTACCAGTCCTGAAAAAGATCGAAAAGGTTCGAGTTTGCATAGACTTTCGGGATCTCAATGATGCTTGCCCTAAAGACGAGTTTTCTCTCCCAATTACTGATGTCATGATCGACAATACATGTGGATTCGATCGAATTTCTTTTATGGATGGGTTTTCTGGATATAATCAAATCCGGATGAATCTTAAAGATGAGAAACATACTTCATTTTGTACTCCTCGGGATGTGTACTGTTATACGGTCATGTCGTTTGGTCTTAAGAACGCAGGTGCAACTTACCAGCGGGCTATGAGTACTATTTTTCGTGATCATCTGCGAAAGACTGTCGAATGCTATGTTGACGATATTGTTGTTAAAAGTCGTCTCAAGGAAGATCACATTCAAGATTTAAGAACTATCTTCAATCTAAGGCGCCAGCATCTTTCTTTTAAAAACTGAAATGACTGTTCATTCATTCACTTTCTTTGATTTATCATTCATCGGACATTTATTGTCTCTTGTTTTGAATAATATGAATTCACGTTCTCTACACCTCTGAATTTCGATTATTTATATCAGCAACTTGTCACGTCCTTTTTACCTCTGATAAAGTTGTCTATTGAAATAACAGTATTGCTAAACTTTATATTCTGCCACATCCATATTACCTCTGAGCAGATATAATGAATATTGTTATTTTTTAAATCATAAAATATATCATGTCCAGTACATCTGAATATATTTTCTATTCTATTACTTATATCTGTAACAAGATATGCAACAAGTAATGGAACCACATAAAAGTTTTTACTATTTCTTTCTGCAAAAAAAAGGTATATTGTAGAAAGAAACAACAAAATTTGCCCATTTTTACTCAGAAGGATAGATGATAAGTTCTACAATTTATTTTTTCAGATTCATCACGAGAATCTAGCACTCTCTGCCTAGCTTCAACTCGTCCTGATTCAGGATCAAATTGTTGTAGAGTAGCAATTCGACATGTTAGCTCTTCATTCTGAAGACGTTCAAATTCCTTCTTCTGATTCTTCAAAATCTTCACTTGATCAACAGTAGATTGGTACAATTGATTTTCTTGTTCTATGTTTTGCTTAGTAGTTTGGAGTTCTACCTGAAATTGAGCAATTTTGGCTTTTAGATCAGCAGCCTTTTTCTCTTCCTCTATAGCCTTAGTCTTATGACTCTCAGCAACAACAGCTACATCAGAGATTTGAATGTCTAGCTCGGAGGACTGTCTAGTGTAATGCCCGTGGTTCGTATTACGTATTTTGGAATACGTGTACGTATTTTATCTTGTATTTCATGTCTCCTTGCTTAGTTTATTGGGTATTTCTGTTTGCTTGGCCAGGGTTCATCTTGGTTTGGTTTGGCTTGTATTGGTTAGGCTTGGTTCGGCTAGGCTTGGATTGCCTTGGTTCATCATGAACCAAGGGGAGAACCCATACCTACCACCACCATCCCCATTTATTAATCCCCTCTCCTTCCTCTCTCCTCATTAATCTTCTTCTTCCTCCATTAATCCCTCACCAACCTGTGTGTGTGAGAGAGAGAGAGCTTAGGCAAGTGCATCTTGTTTCATGGAGGAACCCAAATTTTATTGTTCCATTCTCTTCTTCACAGCATTCTAAAGCACTTTAGTACTTGGCATTTCTAATTTCCATAGCTCATTGCTTGTAGATCTAAGTTTATGTTATTTTTGGATTTTTTGGGTTTTGATCTATTTAATCTTGTTATTTTCAAGTTTTGATGGTTCCATGTTGTATAAAATTTCATTCTGTCCCAATTTGACCTATGGAAGTTCAGATTTGGACTATGGATGAAGGTTTTATGGAGCTTGGAAGCATGGCTTCATGGTGCTCTTTTTCTCACAAATTTGGAGAAGAAGAATAGTTCCAGCCGCACATAGTTTCCTGCTGCATGAACTTAGCCGCATAGCCTTATGCGGCAAGTTCCATTTCTAGCCGCATGCACCAACTCAGCCGCATAAAGGCAGCATGGCATTTCAGCTACATGACTAGGACGAACTCCAGCCGCATAAACTTTTCCTTGTTCCAGTCGCATGGACTTGATTCGAGCCGCAGATGCCTGAACTTTTCGGAACCACATACGCCTGAAATTCTTCTGGCCGCATAAGCCCCCAGTCACTCCCAGCCGCATGGGGTCCAACTCATTCCCCAGCCGTATGTGCTCTGCCCCGTCAGTCGTATATGCACCCATCTCCCTGCAGCCGTATAGGACTCATCCCAGCCGCATGGGACCGAGCCGCATGGCACTACTTGGACCCGGCCGCATGACCCGGACCGAATTGAGCCGCATGTGACCCATCTCCTTCTGGCCGCATGGGACTCCGTCCGACCCTGTCGAAAGAGTGCTCTCCGCCAGCCGCATATGCCCCCTTCCCGTGAGCCGCATGGATTTCTTTTCCCCAGCTGCATGGGCTACTCTCTCCCTAGCCGCATAGGCTTATCCGCCCTGAGCCGCATGAGCTCGAATTTTGGGCCGCATGAACCGCACCCATCCAGCCGTATGGGTTCATTCCTCTGAGCCGCATGGCTCCTCCCCTAGCCTTGCCCTTGTTATTTGATTTTTATTATTTTTATTATTTTGTTAACTTATGCCTTGTGACCCTCACTGTAAGTTGGGTCTCTTGATAGAATGCTTATACTATGTTATCCTGCACTTGTACCATGAACACGACAGTGACCCGTAGTGGTGCACTCCTGACAAGTAACATGACATGATAGTGGTCCGCCGCGGCGCACTCCTGACAAGCAACCTGACATGATTTATCCTGATAAGCTGTTGCGACGGCTCTATGACACGACATGACCAGTATAAATAACCTGGACACCGTGGACGATTGTGCTTGTACAAATAAACCAGTCCTGTTTTGTATCATATTTATGAAGGGACTTCTGAGTACCACGGTCAGGAGTACCTATTGAAAAGGAATAAGGCTAATAACTAGAATAACACAGTAGTCATGAAGAAATTTTCCAGCTACAGGCAATTTCGTTACCTGGGCGCGCCTGGGATCTGTAGCCTGCAGTCGAGTAGGGCATATTTCCAGCATACTGTCATGTGTTGCACCATTCAAGCTACTTAAGGATACATGCATTTCCTGGACTATGTACCCACATGAATTCAACCCCTAGTTTTCGACCTGGGTAACCTGGATGGTCTGCAGGGCTTGTGGCTGTGGAGTAATCTCGCTGCATCTTGTTAGTAACTAGGCCTGTGATAACCCTAGTTAGTTAAAGTATCAAGCCGTACTCATTGTTTGGCCGTGATTGATTGGATGGAACAACCAGTCTAGTCTTGTCTTGATCATGTACAAGATTGTTACATGTCTTTATTTTTTATGTTAACTGCCGATAAATGGTGGGAAGCCAAGTTACGTTCAGATGAAGGGTTACAACCCCGGTCCTTGTTTGGTTTACGGGTTGTAACCTGGTTATCTGAATAGTTCCATGGTTATCTCGTCATATATCATCCTGGTATATTTTTCTTATTTCCAGCTCTTACTATTTATTTATACCTTGTGCTAATTGCTGGTTTTAGTTTCTAAGTGAAGCTTCCTTTGTGGTACTTGCTCTTTCTGGGGTCTGACCCAGCTGGTTTTGTATGGCCAGATTATGGAGCAGCTCCAGAGGATCTACCGACTTTTTAGCCAGATAGTGACCACTAGACGGAACCCTGGCAACGAGTGGGTTATCTTTGGCCCTCCCACTCTATTGTAAAATTATTCTTTTAAGACGTTTAGCTGCCGAGCAAGTGTTAGCTCGTGTACATTTTACTTACTGTCTGCCTACGGGATGTAACATGATTGGCAACCTGGGGTTGATCATGTATGACTAAAACTCTTGCTGGTCTTCACCTTTTGTAATGACTAGCTTCATGATCAGCTGGATATGTAAAGTTTGGGACGCCTTACTATTGTATATTTGGTGATCATACATCTTGTAACTATTTATATTTGCTTGTGATTAAGAAACTAGGCTTGCTATTGACCATAAGAGACTGTCGGCTTGTAGTTAAACCCTCATATATCTAGATAGCCGTGACCGTATGGTGAGATGGATTCTATTTCATTATATGTAGCTGGCTATATCTGTCCCTGCTTTCCAGTATTCTGGTTCTGGGGTGTGATATGGTTTAAGTGGTGGCCCATACAGGTCTTGTAAATCAAGATATGTGAGGGTTTATCGAATAGATGTCTCAATCAGTACTCGTCCTTGATCTCTGCTCGTATCTTCTAAATCCTTGAAAATCTTGACCTGATCACATGCTTGTATCGTTGATCTGTCCTGGTCCTTCCTTATTATTTCTTATGTCGTCTTATTCAGCGATATTGTTCCAGGACCTGCCGATCAGCAATGCAGAGCACCTCCCATGGACCAGTCGCAACCTGGAGATCAAGCCCAACATTCAGGAGTAGCCTCCAGAGTCGTGCCTATTGAAGGAGAACCACCAGTTCAGCCCGTCCAGCCAGCAGAGCCTGATGATGGCACTTTGGTGGGTCTCATCAGGTCCCTATTAGCTTCCCAGGATCGTCGCGGAGATTCCTTGCACCAGACGGTGGTATATGCTTTGACCAGAGGCGGTCACCCAGGGAACAACGCGGCCAATAGCTTCAAGCACTTGAACCCTTCGTTCTTTGATGGTAGCGAAGATGCGATCGCTGCAGATGCATGGCTTTAGGACACAGAGGTGATTCTAGAAGCAGCCAGGACTCCAGAAGTCGAGAAGGTGGCTGTGGTACGCCTACAGTTATTGGATCTTACCCGCAGCTGGTGGGCGGCACAGGACGTTGGATTATTGGCACCCATTACTTGGACAGTATTCATATAGAGATTCCAGACCAAGTATTTTGATGCTGTAGCTCGATATGATCTACAGACCAAGTTCACCAATTTGAACCAGATGGACAGGACGATCGATGGGTATGCGACCGAGTTTTTCAGGCTTAGTCGGTTTGCTCCAACCTTGGTAGCGACTGAATTTGACAGAGCTCAGCAATTTCAGCAGGACTCCACCTAGAGATTCTTTTGGCAGTGGAGCAGTTTGAGCATCAGACTTTTGATGCAGTATTGAGGGCAGCAAGGAGGCACGAGTATACCTCCCAGAGGATCGTGGACAGGACCGGAGGCAGGAAGCGGTCTCACGGCCAGATAACCCAGTCGTCAGTACCAGCCCCGGCAGTCAGGGCTTTGACAATTGGAACTCTGAGGCAGGCGGCCTCAATGACGTCGGTTACGTCCCCTCAGCAACAGAAGCAGAAGCAGTCTTCCGTAATGGGTTGCACTCATTGTGGGAAGCCAGGACACGTTGTTTTGGAGTGTCGCAGAGCTCAGGGATTGTGTTTGGCTTGTGGGGCACCGAACCACAAGATAGGGTCCTGTCCGAATAGGGCCAGTTCATTATCGGCCCAGACTAGTCCCTCGATAAGGGGACCAGCACCAGTGCAGCAGCAACAGCAACAGCAATACCTGCCTCCGAGGCCATTGCCGCCTCAGGCACAAGCCTTCCAGCAGCAAAGACCCCAGCAGTATGTCCAGGTCCAAGCCCAGATTCAGAACTGGCAGAGAGGTTCCTACCAGGATGTCTTCCCTCTTCCTCATGCTTTCAATTCCTTGTTCACATGATTGATTGTTGATTGATTGATTGGTATAGCTTGTCCTTACATCTCTAGTCCCTTGATTAAATTTCGAGGATAGAATTCTTTTAAGGTGGGTAGAGTTGTAATGCCCGTGGTTCGTATTACATATTTTGGAATATGTGTACGTATTTTATCTTGTATTGCATGTCTCCTTGCTTGGTTTGTTGGGTATTTCTGTTTGCTTGGCCATGGTTCATCTTGGTTTGGTTTGGCTTGTATTGGTTAGCCTTGGTTCGGCTAGGCTTGGTTTGCCTTGGTTCATCATGAACCAAGGGGAGAATCCTTACCTACCACCACCATCCCCATTTATTAACCCCCTCTCCTTCCTCTCTCCTCATTAATCTTCTTCTTCCACCATTAACCCCTCACCAACCTGTGAGAGAGAGAGTGCTTAGGCAAGTACATCTTGCTTCATGGAGGAACCCAAATTTTATTGTTCCATTCTCTTCTTCACACCATTCTAAAGTACTTTAGTACTTGGCATTTCTAATTTCCCTGGCTCATTGCTTGTAGATCTAAGTTTATGCCATTTTTGGATTTTTTGGGTTTTGATCTATTTAATCTTGTTATTTTTAAGTTTTGATGGTTCCATGTTGTAGAGAATTTTATTATGCCCCCAATTTGACCTATGGAAGTTCAAATTTGGACTCTGGATGAAGGTTTTATGGAGCTTGGAAGCATGGCTTCATGGTGCTCTTCTTCTCGAAAATTTGGAGAAGAAGAACAGTTCCAGCCGCACATAGTTTCCTGCCGCATGAACTTAGCCGCATAGCCTTATGCGGCAAGTTCCATTTCTAGCCGCATGCACCAACTCAGCCGCATAAAGGCAGTATGGCATTTCAGCCGTATGACTAGGACGAACTCCAGCCGTATAAACTTTCCCTCATTCCAGCCGTATGGACTTGATTCGAGCCGCAGATGCCTGAACTTCTCGGAACCACATACGTCTGAAATTCTCCTGGCCGCATAAGCCCCCAATCACTCCCAGCCGCATGGGGTCCAACTCATTCTCCAGCCGCATGTGCTCTGCCCCATCAGTCGCATATGCACCCATCTTTCTGCAGCCGTATAGGACTCATCCCAGCCGTATGGGACCGAGCCGCATGGCACTACTTGGACCCGGACGCATAACCCGGACCGAATTGAGCCGCATGTGACCCATCTTCTTATGGCCGCGTGGGACTCCGTCCGACCCTGTCGTAAGAGTGCTCTCCGCCAGCCGCCTATGCCCCCTGAAGAACAAATAGGCAACTCTAGAGGGGGTGAATAGAGTTTATGACAATGATGTCCAATTAAAAATTAAACTCTTTCACCAACAGTAAATAATTAGAGTAAATACGGAAATAGTAAAGTGCAAGAAAGCATACACAAACACATCCGATTTTAACCTGGTTTCCCTCGTGGAGGACTAGTCCAGGCCTGAGAACTCTAACTCAGGATTAAATCCACTATTTGTGAAATAGTAGTTACACCCCGTGCCTTTTCTTCAGAAGAGCACGTCAACTTCTTACAGAGATCGCAGTGGCGATGCTTGGAATTTTCCAAGCGACTTCTTGAACTCTTGCACAAACTCCTAACTGAAAAAGTACCGAGTACTTTAAGGCTTAGGGAGCTTGTGGCTAGTAGATAAGAAGGGTATGGCTTGTATAAGGCTTTAGAGAGAAGAGAAGAGAAGATTGGATGATTGAAAATGAGAGAATTCATGGCCTATTTATAGGATACCATACAGGCAGAATTCGGCCAGAATTCTGGTTGAAATATTCAAAAATTTGGCCGTTGGACAACTTGCATCCAGCCAACCCTAAAAATTAGGGTCCTGGATTTTAGGAGGCAGAGTTCGGCCCGAACTCTGTGTGGAGGCAGAGTTCGGCCCGAACTATGTCTCTAGAGCACAGAATAGGTCCAGTGGGCCAATGGACTATTTGGATGTTTGGTGGGGCTTTTGGTTTGAGGTATAGGTTTAGTCTAAGTCTCAAAATGTTCAGCACAGCTCAGTTTACATAAGTCTAAACTCAAATAAAAATATAAAATACAGACTCAAACTATGAGGCATTGCCGGTGTGAGCTGTCGTCTGGCTTGTACTGAATTCAGTCTTCATGTGTCGTATTAAAATATTACAAGTATCATGTTTGTCAATTGTATCAATATTTGGTTGACTGTGATTTTGTGTCAACAATCTCCCTCATATTGATAATTGACAAAATAATATTTGTATATTCAATATTCATACATGGACACATTAAAGCAGTAGCGTAGCTCCCCCGTAATTAGTGCAGAGCTAGCAATAGCTCCCCCGTAAACATTGCTTTGAACCTGTTGTCCTGATAAAGACATTCTTTCCCAAAGCACAGATACACAAAGCCAGGAAAAAATATGATGATGTAATATGAATATAGCAAAATATTTCTCCCCCTTTTGGCATTTATCAAACAACCAGAAATAATGATTGGCAAGCACACCAAAAATAATAATGATAAACTGCATAAACTGATAAATGGCATAATAAAAAATCTCTAAGAGTCACATAATGAGTTCTAATACAACCAAAGTGCAGAAATAAAAACAACTACAGCAACTAAAAATGCATAACAGTAAAAACTACGATCCTCAGCAGCAGACAATAGAAATCCATATCCATCATCGAGCTTGTGAAGGCCCAGCGTCGTCGGATGGATCAGTGAATGAACGACGAGGGTCCACGAAAGCTGCATCCGGATCCAGGTAACGGATAACCCAAGGGTCATCAATACGGTAACCTTCGCGACCAGGGTCCCGCTCCATAGGAATAGGCATAGAAGGATGCCGAGACATAGAGTACCGAATATCGTGCAGTGAGTTGCTGATGGCACTCATCTGCAGGGTGGTCCGATAGTCAAGCTGAGTCCAGCGATCATCCTCTAAAGTGAATCGATCGCGAAGCATAGTTTGTAGTGACTCAAGAGTAGCAGGAGGAGGAGGAGGATTATGTCCAAGAGGAGGTGCGTCGGGCTCATCGTCAGAGTGCTCAGACACAACAGGTGAGACAACTGCTGCATGAAGCCGCCGTGCCTTAGAGAGAAAGGCAGGGGCAGGAAGGAATTGACACTCATCAAGGGGTACACGAAAAGTACAAAAAATCATAGGAAGATAAAGAGCATAAACCAAGGATCTTGGCTTCTTCCTTGCATTAATCATCCAGCCCATCATGGTACGTGGAAGATTAAAAAGAACATGAAAATAGAGGTGGTACAAAGCAGAGATTTCAAAATATATAACCTCATCAGTTGATCCTGTTTTGGGCAGAATCGTGTTAAAAATAATGCGATGAAGTTCATAAAAGTGAGGATTGAAAAACTTGGCAAGAAACTTGCGAGGATGTGTGTTGGGAGTACACAAATCGTCCTTAAAACTTTCCAGGGATGACCCATCAGGGAATTGAAACTTGCGAGCTTCAACAAGTTTCTCCCATAAGTCAGGCTCCGAAAGATCAAGGCGTTCGGCCAAGTCAAAATCATCAAAAGAAATATCAATGCCCGCAAACCCGTTAAAAATATATGAGTATCATTGTGAGTAAGGTTGCAATAAAATATTTGGATGGCATTGAGATAGATAACCGAATTAGTGGTGACAAGTTCATCAAGACATAGATCATGAAAGAGTGATCATATTGTAAAAAGATAGTAAATTTATAGGTTAACCCGCATACATCGGACTGTGATCGAAAATCACTAAACCACTCATTGGAAGCATCAAGTGATACAAATATTCGGTCATCGTCGTGTTGGGGTCGAGTGGTTGAGGTGGGTTGAACAACGGGGTGAATGGGTTGTTGATTTGGTTGTTCAACGGGTGGTTCAACATGAGGAGGAGCATTCGAAGAGGACGCTCCCTCGGTTCGAAGTCTTTTTCCCCTATTGAACAACTTGGGAGCAATAAAATAATAAAGAAAATTAAGGAAATTTATATGGAGAGAAGTGTGGAAATATACCTCAATTTGCTGATGAAAGATGAAGGAGAATGATGAGAGAATCCTTCTCCTTGAGTTTTGAGAAGAAATATGCTCTAGGAAGGAAGAACTAGGGTTAGGGTTTGGAGAAAATAGTTTGGAGAAGTTTAGAAGGTGGCAATGGAGGAGAGAGAAGAGGGGAACCCGGTTTTTAGTGTAGGGGTTCGAATGGTCGGAGCAAAGTGGACCATTGGATCACAATCTGATCAGCGGCTGAGGCTGCATTCGGTTCTGGAACAGTCAGACCGAATTCGGCCTGAACTCGGGATAAGGCAGAGTTCGGCCCGAATTCTGGTTTCTGTAACCAGAATAGAAAACAGGCTAAAAACAAGTTTGATCAAGGTAAGAGAGACTAAAAGAAATATGATAATAAAAGATGCAAATATAAAAAGAAAAACCAAGTAGCAAATAACAAAAATTTAACGTTGAATCAAAGTGAAGTTTGAAAGTTTGAATTTTAGCATGTGATAATAAAAGTAGACCATGTAATAAACAAGGAAATATGCCATAATTCAATATTTTGAAGCTGCCATGGGGTAGCTGCAAGGGCCGGATCCCAGCTAGCGGTAGTCCTGAGGACTAGTGCACCGTGTCGCTTAGGGTTTTACGCCTTGTTGTCAGAAGGACCCTTTCGGCTTGTACCCATGGCAAGTTCATCATAAAGAATCAAGACATAATCGATATTTACGCTGGTTACTTTAATGAATAACAGCTTCATCCAAATTCCTAGTTCATGACAAAGGAAGTTAAAACGCTCTTCGGATAGTGGTTTGGTACATAAATCTGCTAGCTGATGATCAGTGTCAATAAATTCTAAGTTAATAGTGCCATTTTGGTGGTGATCACGTAAAAGTGGTGACGTATTTCAATGTGCTTCGTGCGTGAGTGACATATGGGGTTTTTAGTGAGATTTATAGCACTTGTGTTGTCACAAAATATATGAATGTACATAAAAGATAAGTTATAGTCTTCAAGAGTTTGCTTCATCTACAGAATTTGTGCACAACAACGACCAGCTGCGATAGATTCAGCTTCTGTTGTGGATAGTACGACAAAATTCTACTTTTTGCTAAACCAAGAGACTAAAGCCTTTCCTAATAAATGACACGTGTCACTCGTACTTTTATGGTCGATCTTGCATCCGATGAAATCAGCATCAGAGTAACCAATGAGGTCAAATGATGTTGACTTGGCATACCATAGGCCCACTGTAATCGTACCCTTAAGGTATCGAAAGATATGCTTAACAATAGACATGTGTGATTCCTTATGATTAGCTTGATATCTAGCACACAAACAAACGCTAAACATAATATCAGGACGACTAGCAGTTAAATAAGTAGACTGCCTATCATACCTCGATACTTACGTTGATCCACAGGTTTGTCGCTTTCATCTGGTTCTAGTTTAGTTGTAGTAGCCATTGGAGTGCTGATTGGTTTGACGTTGTCAAGGTCGAATTTCTTCAGCATGTCCTTTGTATACTTTGACTGACAGATGAAAGTTCATTTGATTTGTTTGACTTTCAGTCAAGAAAGTAATTGAGCTCCCCCATCATGCTCATCTCAAACTCGATCTGCATACACTTGGCAAAATCTTGACAGAGAGTTTCATCAGTAAACCAAATATAATATCATCAACGTAAATTTGCACTAAGAGAATAGTGTCTTTGAAAGATTTTATGAAAAGTATAGTCAATTTTCCCTTTTGAAAAATCTTTTTTAAGCAAGAAATTGCTTAGTCGTTATACCAAGCTCTATGGGCTTGTTTGAGGCCATATAGCGCTTTCTTGAGCTTGAAAACATGGTCGAAAAATTTGTGATTTTCAAAACCAGGGGGGTTATTTTACATAAACTTTCTCCTTAATAAATCCATTCAAGAAAGCACTTTTAACATCCATTTGAAACAATTTAAAATTTTAAAAATTAGCAAATGCGCAAAGCATCCGAATGGATTCCAATCTTGCAACAGGAGCATACGTCTCATCGTAGTGATACCTTCCTCTTAGTTGTATCCTTGAGCTACTAGACGAGCTTTGTTGCGTGTAACTGAACCATCTTCATTTACTTTATTTCGAAAAACCCATTTAGTACCAATAATCGAGTGATTTACCGGCCTAGGAATAAGTTCCCAAACTTGGCTCGTCACGAATTGGTTGAGTTCTTCTTGCATGGCAGAAATCCAAAATTCATCATTAAAAGCTTCTACAATATTTTTTGGTTCAATTTGTGAAATAAAGGCAGTACTAGCAATGGAGTCTCTTATTGATGATCTAGTACTTACTCCACGTGAAACCTCACCTATAACCAAATTTTCTGGATGTGACGGCTTGAAAGAGAATTTTTTTTGGCAAGCCCTCCAGAGAATTGGTTTCAATGGTGGTATTCATTGGAGTAGAAGTTGATGGCTCAACATCATCAAGAGTGGCTGCTGCACTGTTATCCTCATCGAAAGTCACATTTGTAGACTCTTCCACAATTAATGAGCGTTGTTGAACACTCTATATCCCTTGTTCTTGGCCGCATAGCCAAGGAATATACCATCGTCAGCTTTGGCATAAAATTTGCCTAAGTTGTCTTTGGTGTTAAGGATAAAACATCGACAACCAAAAACTCGAAAATATGAAACGTTTGGAGTTCTTCCAAACCAAAGCTCATAGGGTGTTTTCTTCGTAATAGGACGAATGAGCACCCTATTTAAAATATGGCATGCTGTACTGACAGCTTCAGCCCAAAAATACTTCGGAAGTGAAAATTTAATCAGCATGACTCTAGCCATATCGCCAAGAGTCCTATTCTTCCGCTCTACAACACCATTTTGTTGAGGAGTTCTTGGACACGAAAACTCATGATCAAAACCATTTAAAAATCACAAAACTTTTAAAATCAGTATTTTCGAATTCGCCTCCATGATCACTTCGAGTGATCATGTAGCCTTTTTCATTTTGAACCTTTTTAGCAAAAATTTTGAAAACTGAAATGACATCACTTTTATTTGTAAGAAAGAAAACCCAAGTAAATCTAGAAAAGTCATCAACTATAACAAAAGCGTAGAGTTTTCCACCAAGACTGGCTACTCTACTAGGGCCAAATAAATCCATATGAAGTAATTGCAAGGGTCTAGTAGTACTTACAGAGTTTATGGAATGAAATGAGGACTTGGTTGCCTTATTCAATTCACATTCGGCACATACCGTGTCCTTTTTGAATGTGATGTCGGGCAAGCCTCTAACTAGCTTCTTGGTCGATAGCCTGGATATAGTATCCATATTGGCATGACCAAGATGCTGGTGCCATAGTAATCTTTCATCCTTGTGAGCATAGAGACATCTTCCTGCACTGTTAGTATCTCTAGATAGATAGAAATATAAATATTATCCTCTCTTACCCCTTCAAAAGCGATGTCTTCCGTTGACCTATCATAAATAAAGTATTTATTTTGTCCAAAGTTAATATCATATCCATGATCAGCAAGATGACTTATGCTGAGCAGGTTATGCTTTAACTCGGTCACTAGACAGACATCCTTTATTACAGGAGAAGGAGGATGACCTATAGTACCATTACCAATAATATACACTTTTAGGTTGTTGCCGAAGGATACATACCCTTCCTCTTCATCGATAGTGATGAAAAGATTTGCATCTCCCATCATATGTCGTGAGCATCCACTATCGAGAATCCACTTACTCTTAGTTGAGGAGGGAAGGTCCACCTACATCAAGAGTAGATGTGACCTTTGGTACCCAAGTTATTGAGGGTCCTGAAAAGATAGTTTTCGACAACCATGCATATATGTTTCTATCTACTAATCTTCTAACTCTACATTGTGGTGAGATGTGTCCATATAATCCATAATAAGTACATATAGCATTCCTATTTATGTTAGGAGCATGTTGATGATGTCTATATGTAGAGTGGTATGGAGTAGCAGGGTGATGATGTCTATATGTAGAGTGGTGTGGAGATCATGATGATGATGTCTATATGTAGTATGGTAAGGCTAGTATGGAGCAGCATGATGATGACTGTATGTGGCTGCAGGATGATGATTAAATCTATATGCAGTATGGTGGTGATTGTATTTGTGCAGCATGGTGATGATTGTATCTATGTGTAGCATAGTGATTATGTGTTATATGAGAATTATTTCTACGTGCATGTGGTTTGTGTGCTTTATGAAAGTGGGTGTATATGTAAGCATGATTATGTGCTGCAGGTGGATGACGTGGTTGACTAGTATGAGTAGTGTCATGCTTTGTGTGTGTCTCATGTGATTGGGTTTGAGGTTGAGCAACCTGTTTTCTCAATCTAGTCTCTAATTTTTTAGGGACAGCCTGCAGTTCATTAATCTTAGTATTCAAACCATAAATCTTAGTGATAGAGATCTTGTGTCTATTCTTTTCTTCAGCAATCTCAATGTTGAGTGCTGTGATCTCTTGTGTTTGCTTTTTAATACGTGCTTCGGCATCATGTAGGCTTAATTTAAGCTTAGAACCTCATTTGTGACTTCGTGGGTGAAGTGTCTCTAATATTATCAAGTAATGAAGAGAGTCTTTGAATCTCAACTTATAACTTTTGATTCTCCTTGGCGTGTTTATATTTACTAATGACTTTCTTGTGGTCATTAAGTAAATCATTGAATGCATCGCCAAGTTCGTCAAAAGTGAAATCATCGAGAGTTTTGCTAGTTACCTTGTCGGATGTAGCCATTAGGCAAACATTGGCGGTGTCTTGAGGAGAGTCATTTTCTTCCTCAGAGTCACTTTGCTTTCATGCCAAATGCTTGTGTTGGCATATTTCTTTGAGGAAGCCTTCTTGTATGGTTTCTCATATCGGTTGCTCTTCTTTGTGAATGGACAGTCTTTTCGGACGTATCCAGTCTTCTTGCAACTGTAGCATGTTGGCTCTTCTTCGTCATCTTCTTGTGGTTCCTTCTTTTTTCGATTGAAGCGAAGGAATTTCTTGAAGTTGCGGACAAGGAAAGCTTGATCTTCACCTTCCGAGTTGTCGTCATCCGTTTCTTCAGGATCAGCCCTTCGTCGGTGAGCTTTAAGGGCAATCTCTTTGTCATAGGAGCAGGCTCTTCGAAGTCTTTGAGGTCAAGCTCATGAGTCATAGCTTTCCCATCAAAGTCTCTATGGACATAGTCGTGAGATCATTTCCTTCTATGATGGCTGTCACCTTAGGGTTCCAAATCTTTGGTAGCCCCCTAAGTATCTTGCGGATCTTCTCGTAATTTGTATATTGTTTGCCGAGAGAAGACAAGGGATTGATGATGTTGAGGAATCTTGTAATCATTTGTGTAATCGTCTCATTTGACTTCATCTTGAAAGCCTCATATTCTTGAGTAAGACGACTTATTTTTGACTCCTTCACTTGAGTGGTTCCTTCATGCGTCACTTCTAGAAGTCTCATACTTCGTGAGAGGTGGTGCATGTTGAGACCCTGTTAAACTCATTCCTGTCTATAGCACAAATAAAGCATTAATAGCTCTTACGTCTAGACTCGCCTGTTTTTTCTCCTCGTCAGAATATTTGTCATGGGTTTTCTCAACGAGATCACCATTGACAACTATCCTAGCGGGCTTTTTGTAACCATCGATGACAATGGTCCACAGGTCGAAGTCTAGCGACTTGAGATAAAAGCTCATCCTTATTTTCCAATAGGTGTAGTTAGTTCCATCAAATAGGGGAGGCCTATGAGTGGACTGCCCTTCACCGTGATTGAAAATCATGGATTGTGTGGTTGCCATGGATCAGCTCTAGGATGTTAGTCCTTGTTGAGAGAACAGAGCTCTGATACCAATTAAAGAACAAATAGGCAACTCTAGAGGGGGTGAATAGAGTTTATGACAATGATGTCCAATTAAAAATTAAACTCTTTCACCAACAGTAAATAATCAGAGTAAATACGAAAATAGTAAAGAGCAAGAAGCAGCCGATTCTAACCTGGTTTTTCTCGTGGAGGACTAGTCCAGGCCTGAGAACTCTAGCTCAGAATTAAATCCACTATTTGTAAAATAGTAGTTACACCCCGTGCCTTTTCTTCAGAAGAGCACGTCAACTTCTTACAGAGATCGCAGTGACGATGCTTGGAATTTTCAAGCGACTTCTTGAACTCTTGCACAAACTCCTAACTGAAAAGTACTGAGCACTTTGAGGCTTAGGGAGCTTGTGGCTAGTAGATGAGAAGGGTATGGCTTGTATAAGGCTTTAGAGAGAAGAGAAGAGAAGATTGGATGATTGAAAATGAGAGAATTCATGGCCTATTTATAGGATACCATACAGGCAGAATTCGGCCAGAATTCTGGTAGAATATTCAAAAATTTGGCCGTTGGACAACTTGCATCCATCCAACCCTAAAAATTAGGGTCCTGGATTTTAGGAGGTAGAGTTCGGCCCAAACTCTGTGTGGAGGCAGAGTTCGGCCCGAACTCTGTCTCCAAAGCACAGAATAGGTCCAGTAGGCCAATAGGCTATTTGGATGTTTGGTGGGGCTTTTGGTTTGAGTATAGGTTTAGTCTAAGTCTCAAAATCCTCATCACAGCTCAGTTTACATAAGTCTAGACTCAAATAAAAATGTAAAATACAGACTCAAACTATGAGGCATTGCCGGTGCGAGCTGTCGTCTGGCTTGTACTGAATTCAGTCTTCATGTGTCGTATTGAAATATTACAAGTATCATGTTTGTCAATTGTATCAATATTTGGTTGACTGTGATTTTGTGTCAACACCCCCTCCCCGCGAGCCGCATGAATTTTTTTCCCCAGCCGCATGGGCTGCTCTCCCTAGCCGCATAGGCTTATCAGCCCTGAGCCGCATGAGCTCGAATTCTGGGCCGCATGAACCGCCCATCCAGCCGCATGGGTTCATTCCTCTGAGCCGCATGGCTCCTCCTCGAGCCTTGTCTTGTTATTTGATTTTATTATTTTGTTAACTCATGTCTTGCGACCCTCACTGTAAGTTGGGTCTCTTGATAGAATGCTTATACTGTGTTATCCTGCACTTTTACCATGAACACGACAGTGACCCGTACTCGGTGCACTCCTGACAAGTAACATGACATGATAGTGGCCCGCTGTCACGACCTGCTACCCAAATTGTTGGGCCGGGCCGAGTCATGTCCAGCCTACGCTTGAGATAAAGCGCAGTAAGCTGTTCTAGAGATAACAAGATAAGACTAAATGTGCTAACAGTTCTATAAGTGAAGAAGAGTAAAAAATGCTCCAAACACAAAAGTCATCTCATATAATAATAAGTCCAAGTACAAGTCTGAAATGTAAAACTGGATACAGGTTTAGTTATAAAATACATAGTCTAATACATGACTATTCTCAAAAGTCTAAAGCAAATAGACAACTAGACGAGGTTCCCGCAGGTACATCCTCGTAAGGCAAAGCCTGGTCCTCGGTAGTAACTCCATAATACGAATCACAGAGCAACTCCTACTCAGTAAGTATACCTACAACGTTATCATACCAGGAGGAGCAAGTACTTTCTAGCAAACTAATATACGAAACATGAAATGAACATGAATGTAATAAACTGTAATCATGGCACATCATAATCTATCATGGCAAGGACACATATGTCATAGAGACAGATGCATATGTAATTTAAAACTGTAGTAGGTACGTGATCGTCAATGGGTGTACAATGTATAGGGGCACATAATAAATATACTTTCGTACAAGTGAAAAGGCGATAGATGTACATACGCACAAATCCGCTTTGAGATAAAGCCTACGGCGCAGTATTCATATAAATGAAACTTTGCTCGGTACATACGTACGGTGAAGGGGTCGTGATCACGTACACTACTAACAGTTTTCCCATAACCCAGATTCTAATCAAGTGAGAGATATATAAAGACTGTTCTAAGCATGGTAGTGACTGAAAGTACAACATGTGAAGATTTAACTTGCTACCCCAAGGATCAGCATTAACATGGTTGGATTCGCAGTTCATTGTTGTAACAGTATGTAAAGTTTGTAGAAAGTACTTGCCTTTAGCAAAGCAAAGCAGTAATAAAAATGCTATAGATGCCTGTAACTCGTCACTATAGAAATAAATACATAAATTTAGTTTTTATACTAAGAAACACTAAGACACTAGTGGTGCAACACGACTTTCTAACTGGACACCTAGCCAAATGATGACTTTAGCATAGGAGACCAATGTGGGATGACACAATACTCAAACTAACTTTCTAGGGTCTTTACACTAGTGCGGGGTGAGGTTCAATACGACTATAACTTAAAAAACACAAAAAGTTGCAAGTCGTAATTATTCAATAAATAAATCAAACTGTACACTATGTTCCAACAATTTTTGAGGTAGATAAAATACTCAATTTTAAATAAAATAAAGTACCAAAATGATCCTTGTTAATTATAGAAATTTATACTAATTGTTCTGGAATTTATAAACCCTCATAAAATTTATTAAAAATCAGCAAACATAAATATACTGAAAATGAGTTCTGTTTTCCTATTTTTATAAAATACCAACAGCACTTATTATATACTGGAAAAATTATAATAGATTGTCTAAATTAACAGAGTATTTAAATATAATTTTTTCTAGTTTTTACAGCACTTAAAATGTATATAAAAATTCAAAAACAGCAAGCAACAGTTTCTGGAAATTAATTAATTAATTATTTACTATTTTTGTCCATGTATTCGAATTGAACCGAAGTCGAGATACAGGCCAGAGCCATGAATCAAGTCCAATATGACTTGTACAGACTCCAAATGTATTAGACACAATTGGGCCCAAAAACCATGCTAGTTGGACATCAATTGGTCATAACAAAATAAATACAGGAATTTAAATAATATAATATATTTTAAAGTGGCAAAAATATACAAGTCACAAAATTATATAATAATTTAATCTTGTGAAATTTTACAACAATAATTTGTATAAGGTAGAATTTTAAATACATATATAAATGTATAACAACAATATATATATATATAATATATATATATATATAATATATATATAATATAATATATATAATATATATATATATTTATATATATATATATATATATATATATAAGAATACTAACTATAATATATATATATATAATACAAATATTGTAAAAAAAAAAAAAAAAAAATACAAATTGTATACATATATATAATAGTATGTAGATATAATATATATACACATGAACCCATATATATATATATATATATATATATAGATATATATATTATATATATATATATAAGAAATACTAACTATATATATATATATATATATAAATATTGTAAAAAAAAAAAAAAAAAATATACAAATATGTATACATTATATATATAGTATATATAATAAATATATATACACATAATATATATTATTATATATATATATATATATATATATATATATATATAATATATATATATATATATATACACTTATAAAATAAAATACCAAATATAAAAAATATATATATATACATATACAAATACATATACAAATACTGTATATATACATATATAACAGTATATATAATAATATATATACTTAAATACATATACACATATATATATAAATACATTATATACATATATATATATATATATATATATATATATATATATATAAATAAAATAAAACAAAAAAAAACAAAAACAGAGGGGGAGGGGGTTCGAACTCGGCTAGGGGACAAAGGGGGAAGGTAAGTCCACAAGCGCTGGCCACAGAAGCCTTTGGGCTCGTCTGTGAGTAAAGGGTTAGACTTAGTTTTAAGTTGTGTTTTAGGTTATGGGTTTAACCGATAAACCAAATCCGAACCCATTAGTTAGTTCGAATTTTATTCTCATATCCTCGTGTCCTGACAGTTAGGGACACGAGTCTTTATCAGTGCCAAGCACGACGCACGAGTCTAATACGCGGTCCGAGCACAGGGTTGGGGTTGTCGTGTCCGGGCGAACCACGTGTGTCGATTTGAGACACGTACGACACGAAACAGAGATGGATACGTACGTGTCTGGCGCTTGGGTTGTCACGACCCGCACCTTTTTTTAACGGATACGAGATGTGTCCAAGCCAGCCTACGTCGCAGTGTCGGCGGTAGAACACTGTCACGGCCATGAAGATCAAATCATAAATAATGCCCATTCACATAATTAATTTAACTTTCATATTCACTAGTTTTACATTTGCAGAAAATATAAACTTGTACAATTATTGGAATGACTAAACTCCGCTATCTAGCTAGTTTCTAGACTTTTGTCTGTAAGTACCCCCGTATCTCCCACGCTAAGTGAATCCACGGCTACCTGAAAAATATTGTTTCCAGTCAGGAATGGACGAGCACAATTCACTGAATAAATTTCAATAAATGAAAATGTATAAAACAAAGGTTAGACATCAATTACATATTTTTGAAAATAAACGGAAAGACAGAAAATAAATAGACACAAAATACTTTCCCAACTGTTAGAAGTACCTTTGATAGTGATCGGTCTTGGACAATTATATGACACTGTCTACACTGTCTAAAGTTACACTGTCTACACTGTCTACAGCAAATTATGCAATAAAGAAACATGGTATACTTTGAATAATAAATTACTGTTTATAATGTCTAATTGTAATAATAATCACTGTCTACACTGTCTACTTTGCAATAATAAATTACTGTCTACACTGTCTACTTGCAATAATAAATCACTGTCTTATACTGGTCGTTGGTACTTCACATTTCTGACTCAACAATTTATAATAGAATACAAAATCACATAATCAATGGCAATCAATGAAATATAGTGAAGATCAATATCAAATGCAGACAATAAACTGTACTCGCATGTGGTCCTTTGCTGGTAAAACCGATAGTCCAAACCACTCAGTGTGCCACAAAAGTTAAAACCCGTACAATGGTCTTTGGATGCTGAAATAAACATTACATGTTCTTAGAATAGTAAAAATAGCTAGGATCGCCTGTCCTTAAGTCCAATTCTGGACACAGGGGAAAAACGTAATTTCGGGTCAAACGGTGTCCACCGTTGGACCCGCTTTGCACCGAAAAATGTGCCAGAGTAACGGTCTCTAAAGTCATCAAACTACATGTCTACGGATCCAGTTTTGATACGAACCCAAACATATGTCCAGAGTTGGATTCCGGCGGGCCGTGCACAAATTACCCGTTGAGTCGGACCGTGGGCCGTAAACGGCGTCCGATTCAACTGTCTCAGAATCGGACCAAACTGGCATACAGGACCAGAAAAATGATACGGTCCTGCTGGCGTAAGTTTTGTCTCAATCTGACGAGCGTGAACAAAGTAATTGAGAAATTTGCACAGAGGCCGATACGGTGAATTTCGACGGATACGCATAAAATTCGTAGCGCACACGCGACCAATTTGAATTCCGTCAAAGCCCACATGACCACCAAAGCCGTTACGCAACTTTTGATGCTTTCGGTTCGTGACCACGTCGTCCGGAATGGCGGGACGCACATCGTGTCGACGAATTTTATTGATTTTAAAACAGGTTTTCGGTCACTTCGGGATCCGATTTCTCGGCACGTAGTCGATGAAATCAACTTTCGCGAATTGGGTTGTGGAGCCCTACATGTTGTCAATAAATTTCTTCAAATAGATTTTTCAAATTTCTATATTGGGTTCGAAATTCCACTTCGAACGCAAGAGTTGGAGCCTACCTGAAAAAAAAGTTCGAAAAACGATCGAGCAATGAGAGCACTTCAATCACGAAGTTTGGGGCTTGCACCGCCGTTGCTGCTGTGTGTTTGTGCATCCGTTCCTGGCGTGGCTCGGCTGGTCGACGGCGGCCGGTGGTGGCCGGCCAGCAGCGGGTAACGCGCGTAACACCTGTGGTTGGGGTCGACGCTGGTGGTTGGGATTTAAGGATTAGGTTTATCATGCGTTCTCAATCTCTCGATTATAAGCGCGGCTATATTATGTATACTGGTTCTGCTGAGTTCGGTTTGGGAAGGCTAGCTACTGGCTTGTGGGCCGGGCCAGCTTGGTTTGGCTGGGATCCTATTCATTCTTCTTTGCTTTTCTTTTCTCTTTTTTTTAATAATATACTATATAATAGATATATATATATATATATATATATATATATTATATATTATATATATAGATATATAATAATATATATTTATATATATATACTTACACACGTTTACATATATATATAATCCGTACATACACACATATATAATGTATACTTTATATATATATATATATATATATATATATATTATATACTATATAATATATAATATATATTATATATATATATATATACACACGTTTACATTAGATATATAATCCGTACATACACACATATAATTAACGTATATAATATATTATATATATATATATATATCTATATATATATATATCATATATATATATAAATCCAATAATATATAATATAAAAAATATAAATTCAATATATATATATTATTATATATAGATAATCTTATATTATTTGGAATTTATATTTATATATATATATAGATATATATATAATATATAGATTATATATATAATATATATATAAATATTATATATATATATATATATATTCTTTATACAATCTCCATAAAACACAATTAAATTCCTAATATTTATTTGACAAATATAATTACAATAATATATTATTATTCATAATAATAACCCCAATAAAACTAATAATAATAATAAAATAATAATGGTGTATATATACCATTATGGGCGTCTAATAATCCCAAAATGCACAAAGACCCATTTATGTACATAAGTCACTTAATATCAATAATAATGATAATGTATAAATTTAATTATGAACACTAGAAAAATTTCTTAAATCATTAAACGAAATACAACACCCTCATACCAAATTCCATCAACACGATGTCATTGGACGCCGCATGGCTACATGGGCTTGGCTCAGTTCGGATCCAATTTGGACTAAAATGTATAACTGGTTTCCCTAAAATTCAATATATAATTAATAAATAAATAAAAATTCGGTAAGGTTAAGTCGCATTTGGCCTAATTTTTCTTTAGGACATCTCTATGGCTCGGTCTTCCTTGGCATGACTAATACATAGTCAAGGCACATCACTGCACTATCCGTGCCATGAGTCCGAGTCTGTCGGTACTTAAAAACTCTATCATGGCTAAAGTCATCCACCGTAATAATTAACTAATAATATTTATAAAAACTCTAAAAATCACCATTTAATTCAAATAATAAATAAAAATATTATCAAAATTCCGGAAAGAGGGGTTACAAATCTACCCACCTTAAAATAATTCTTCCTCGATAATTCTATTCATAATTATTCCTTATATTTCAAGAAAACTACCATTACCTTAATCTCCTCGAATTTTAATTCCTCAAAATCAGTTAACCCCTCCTTGCCATTTTATAACTGAATACTTGAGGACTTCTACACCTTTGATCACACTACTCCCTCAAAGCTATGTTACTAAAACTTATAACCTTCCAACTATTTGCAAAAAAAAATTGCTACCAATAAGATATCTATGCTTATGGCCACTATAATCCTCTCCTATTTATCGAATAACCAAAATCTAACAAGCAACATTTACACAAGTAGCTAATAAATATTGGTAAATTCTAATAAGCTTGACCTTTCATCATTCCGAAATAGGAAGGACAAGAAGATAAGAAGAATAATCAAGAGCAAGTATGAAATTTCCAAAAGGATAGAGAGTACCAAGGTGCAGAATAGAAAGAAGGTTTATGAGCCATTGACCTATTTGCTAGATTGGCTACTCTAGCCAGTCACTTGTTAACTCGAAGAAACCTTCATTTCTTAGAGGAGCTTGCAATCCATGCAATACAGAAATTTGTCTCGAAGTTCTAAAAACATTCCAAATAGAACTGAATTTGCGAAATCAAGATTG